>JAOTOM010003549.1:0-164396 GCA_034440615.1 Ashinkailepas kermadecensis
GGCTGTACCGTTTGTCAACTCGCTCACTCACGGTTCCACTCTTGCTGCTGACGGACTTGTTCGCGCGGCTCTGAGGCCTGGGCGAGGACTTGTTGAAGACATCGAGAGGAAAAGAAGAGTGGACCACTTCTGTACCTAGCCATAAGCCAGAAGCCAGCAGCGAGCCAGAAGACCTGTCCTCCATTAACGTTCCTCCAAGACCAGGTGATACGTGTTCTAATATATATATTCCTTTTTATCATGCACTTTTTCTAAACTATTAAAATTATAGCATGCCATACTCCTCCATACCATTCGTTCACGAGTCATATCGATACAGCGGGGAATGCGACCATACACATGAACCCTCGACCCCAAGTATGTATATACAACCACAGTCCTTTCCCTGGGGATAGGTATATCTTTTGTACAATGATGAACTTTCTCGTATTGCCCAGGCGCCTACACTCCATCACCATACTGCATGTTAACGCTGGTCGCCGCAACTTAATCGTCCCTTTCCCATTCCGGGGCAAACGGTAACCCATGCCCCATACCGCTGGCTGGGGCCAACACGTGCAGACGAAGCCGATGGCGGACGGGTCAAATGGCGCGTACAGTGATGGGGGTAGTTTTATATTCTTTTGAGGAGAAAAGTGCCCCTCAATGTTGGCTTTGCTCACCCACCCGGAATAATCTTAACTTTGAACATGAGATGATATGGAGTATGCTTCCTCCCCCATCCCACTCGGTTGGGCGGGCCCATTGCCTTGATGTATTCCCCACACCCCAAATAATTTTCAGAAATCAGCGCCCGTGGGTATAGGTGACTGGTGCATTGCCAGAAGTGCCAGAATCGAAAGCACGTATTAAATTGTACCGCATCGAAGTTGAACATTTCAAGTTCATAGTGCACACCTTTCCGACTCAAAAGCATCACAGCAGTTAGATGCCAAGATCGTGCACCAAACTGAACCAAACCAACCCAAACTTTCCACAAGCGTGTTCGCAAATCGATACAATGGTCGCAGCCGTCCCGAATACGCGTGGATCTCGCCTCATTTTACACCATGTGCCACCTCCTGGCAGGCCCGCGGCATAAATAATGGCGTACGAGCGACCAAGGTGGCCACACTGCCTTTATTTCAGTAGCATAAATCACGAGTACAGCACGTTCCAACCAAGCAACACTAAACACTCAGCAGTACATAATTGCCGACACTGTGATTTACCACGCATCGCTTTTCTGAACGCATTCGAACAAGGGCCACATGTGAAGAGTAGATGCCAGATGGCGAGTGGTTCCCCTGTCACCAATCTCAGTGCACATTAATGTGTCAGCTGCCATGTGTCTCATGTCGCCCTGATCAGTGTTCTAAGTTCCGCACTTGCAGGGCCGCACTTCGGTATGGCTTATAACGTGTCGCACTAAATTTGTCCTCCGAGTAAACGTTCTGCTGCATGTCTCCCAATTGTAGGGTCACTCCCCGATGTGTGTGTTCTCCCTGTCTCTCTCTCCCACTCGCTCTCTGTCTCTCTCTCTGTCTGTCTCTCTGTCTCTCTCTCTCTCTCTCTCTCTCTCTCTCTCTCTCTCTGTCTGTCTGTCTGTCTGTCTGTCTGTCTGTCTGTCTGTCTGTCTGTCTGTCTGTCTGTCTGTCTGTCTGTCTGTCTGTCTGTCTGTCTGTCTGTCTGTCTGTCTGTCTGTCTGTCTGTCTGTCTGTCTGTCTGTCTGTCTGTCTGTCTGTCTGTCTGTCTGTCTGTCTGTCTGTCTGTCTGTCTGTCTGTCTGTCTGTCTGTCTGTCTGTCTGTCTGTCTGTCTGTCTGTCTGTCTGTCTGTCTGTCTGTCTGTCTGTCTGTCTGTCTGTCTGTCTGTCTGTCTGTCTGTCTGTCTGTCTGTCTGTCTGTCTGTCTGTCTGTCTGTCTCTCTCTCTCTCTCTCTCTCTCTCTCTCTCTCTCTCTCTCTCTCTCTCTCTCTCTCTCTCTCTCTCCCTCTATCGCGCGCTCTCTCTCATACACTCTCTCACTCTATCTGCCTCTGACTCTCCGGGGACGAGTAGTCTAGGGGTAAGATGCCCGTCTCACAATCAAAAGGTTATGGGTTGGAGTCTCACCTGTCGGTACTCTTCGCCCGCAACCAATTGGCGTGAGAGATTGGCGACGCTGCATGACTCAACGGTCGATGTGTCGTAAAACCAATAACCAACCAACCAGCCAATCTCTCGCTCTCCCTCTCCCTCACTGTCTCACACTCTCCCTCTCTCACACAATCACTCTCTCACACTAACTCACTCTCTCACTCACTCACTCACTGACTCGGGTTCCCATGTGTTTCACCGAGACATTTCACCAGTTCTTAATGTCCTGATAGTAAACGTAATACCACAATTTCACACACGTAGAGTCCCTCTCAAGTGTGGATTATCATGTGTCCTACCGAACACGCCCTGTAAATGGACGCCCTATCACATGTCTAACACTCGTAAATTATCTTTCAGGTGTGCATTTTAAGATGTCTAACCAAGTAATCCCTGTGAGCAAACCCCCGGCCGCATGTCTCACATTTGTAAGGTTTCTCTCCGGTGTGTGTTCTCAAATGGCCAGTCCAAGTCATTCTGCGAGCAAACGTCATGCCACATTCCTCACACTTGTAACGCTTCTCTCCGATGTGTGTTCTCAAATGGACAATCAAGGTGATTCTGCGAGCAAACGTCCTGCCACATATCTCACACTTGTAAGGTTTCTCTCCGGTGTGTGTTCTCATATGTCTTGTCAAATGTGCCCTGGTAGCAAACGTCCTGCCACATGTCTCACACTTGTAAGGTTTCTCTCCGGTGTGTGTTCTCAAATGGACAGTCAAAGTTATTTTGTGAGCAAACGTCCTGCCACATATCTCACACTTGTAAGGTTTCTCTCCGGTGTGTGTTCTCATATGTCTAGTCAAATGCGACCTGGCAGCAAACGCCCGGCCACATGTCTCACATTTGTAAGGTTTCTCTCCGGTGTGTGTTCTCATATGTCTAGTCAAATACACCCTGTGAACAAACGTCTTGCCGCATGCCTCACACATGCAAGGTTTCTGTCCGGTGTGTGTTCTCAAATGGACAGTCAAAGTTATTCTGTGAGCAAACGTCCTGCCACATATCTCACACTTGTAAGGTTTCTCTCCGGTGTGTGTTCTGATATGTCTAACCAACACCGCCCTGGCAGCAAACGTCCTGCCACATGTCTCACATTTGTAAGGTTTCTCTCCGGTGTGTGTTCTCACATGAGTAAGCAGACGGTACTTGGTCGCAAACGCCCAACCACAAGTCGAACATTTGTGTGGCCTCTCTCCGGTGTGTACTTTCACTTGAACGAAATTGCGGTTTGCAGCAAAAGTGCCGTCACACGTCACACATGAATGGCTTTTTCCGGTTCTCGTCATCATGGACGACGCCCGGTTAAATGTCTTAGCAAGGATTGTCTGGTCTGGAGATGTGCGCGCGGTACCGCCACTGCACGCCCTGGCACCCGTGTGAACTCTGCGGTGTTGAGACAGCCATCCACGGTGCCCAAACGACTTGTCACATACTTCACACTGATACGAACTCGCTGCAGGTCGATTCATAGGTTGTCGTTGCGAAGTGCCACTGGCATCCAGGGAGCAATGGCTGTTGTTGCTGTAGTTGGCGCTGTTGATACTGCATTGCGACGCAAGTTCCCACGGCGTTCGTTGACTTCGAAGACTCCAGATCTTCCCACAGTGAGACGGAGGCGCAGTGGCGCCTGAAACCCAAGACATTGAGGTGTGTTTTGGAAAATCTCATAGTTGATAAGGTCCGTTAGTATTTATTTTGTACGCTGAAGTAGGAAAAAAATAGATATTATAAATATGTTGGAGATAAAACAAAACGCATACAATGACTTTCGATCCTCTGAGATGTTAACTAACGAAGGAAGTGCTGAATGAATTTCCAACAGCACTGGCATACCGGTTAATGTGGTACGCTCACCCCAAGTCCCAAGTGGCTGCACCGTTCGCATGAGTCCAGAAAAGTGTCCGCATAACCAAGCCGTACTTCCACTGTCCACTGTACACTGCACTTCTGTGGAAAACTCAGTAGTAATAATTCCCAATTGAACAAGACTTTAGACGGACCTCTAGGCGGCTGATTATGTAAGAAGGGTTACATTTTTTTCGGCATGGAATTTTCAATATTTTCATACCGGACCAGGCCGCAAGACGCCCAGTCAGATCCCGGCCACCAGCTGGCCCTTCTCACTGCGTGTTTTTATATCCGCCCGACTGAACCCGACCAGCACGCACCTGTGCGGATTAATGGCGGGAGCGAAGACTCTGGAGCAATTAAGCGCCGAACCCGGGTTAATCCCCTCGTTCTCGCCAGCTACCCCGTCCCAACCAGTCAACAACAAGAATGTTTTGATGACAAGCTGGTCACTAGCAACATAAGGAGAAAGGCCGGCCAGCCGTGAGATCGGTGGCCCGGGAAATTCCCAGACATACAGACCGTCCTGACGGCTCCAGGCGATTTCACAACATACACGGCCTAAAGGGAAAAAAATTCACTCTCACCAATCAAGAGAAAGAATACAATCCGGAGCCCTGGGAATGGCCAAGAGTGGAGGGCGCGGGGCTACAGCCCATCGAAGAAAAACTGGAAGGCAGAGATAAAACTCTCTCACACTCTCTGGGACCCGCTCTGGATCTCGCTCTCGCTCGGAGACACTCTCACTCGCGCAGTCTCTGACTGACGGACGGAGCTCAGGCAGCGTCGAGACGACCGAAGAGGCCAGCCGACCAGCAAAAATGTGAGTGCCATTGGTCTGCCATGCCTTCTTCTACCCCAAATAATTTTCAGAAATCAGCGCCCGTGGGTATAGGTGACGGGTGCATTGCCAGAAGATGCCAGAATCGGAAGCACATATTAAGTTGTACCGCATCGAAGTTGAACATTTCAAGTTCATAGTGCACACCTTTCCGACTGAAAAGTATCACAGCAGCTAGATGCCAAGATCGTGCACCAAACTGAACCAAACCAACCCAAACTTTCGAGCAAGCGTGGATCTCGCCTCATTTTACACCATGTGCCACCTCCTGGCAGGCCCGCGGTATAAACAATGGCGTACGAGCGACCAAGGTGGCCACACTGCCTTTATTTCAGTAGCATAAATCACGAGTACAGCACGCTCTAAACAAGCAACACTAAACACTCAGCAGTACATACTTATCGACACTGTGATTTACCACGCATCGCTTTTCTGAACGCCTTCGAACAAGGGCCACATGTGTAGAGTGGATGCCAGATGGCGAGTGGTTTTTCTTCACCAATCTCAGCACACATTAATGTGTCAGCTGCCATGTGTCTAATATCGCCCTGATCAGTGTTCTAAGTTCCTCACTTGCAGGACCGCACTTCGGTATTGGTTCTAACGTATCGCACTAAATGCGTCCTCCGAGTAAACGTTCTGCTGCATGTCTTACAATTGTAGGGTCGCTCCCCAATGTGTGTGTGCGTGTTCCCCTCTGTCTCTCTCCGTCTCCGTCTCCGTCTCCGTCTCCGTCTCCGTCTCCGTCTCCGTCTCCGTCTCCGTCTCCGTCTCCGTCTCCGTCTCCGTCTCCGTCTCCGTCTCCGTCTCCGTCTCCGTCTCCGTCTCCGTCTCCGTCTCCGTCTCCGTCTCCGTCTCCGTCTCCGTCTCTCTCTCTCTCTCTCTCTCTCTCTCTCTCTCTCTCTCTCTCTCTCTCTCTCTCTCTCTCTCTCTCTCTCTCTCTCTCTCTCACACACACAAAAATCACTCTCCCCACGATAGTTTTGGAGTACATGTTCTCCATTCTTAATTCGTACATGTGTAGACGGGTGACGTCATAGTTTCACCCGTCACCATGGCGACATCGAACACGTCTCTTAACAGTCATAATATGGCAATGTGTCCATACATCCAACATCAACAACTCTCGTCCAATTTCAATGCCGGTTGCCCGTTTACATTTGGTCAGCATGGCACATGGTATGGGACACAACCAGTCATTCCATGGAAACTGTACATAACGATGCACATCGGTACATGCATGACATTTAATGGGCAGGTCAATCACGTGACAGCAGAGCGCTCTCACAGCCAAATTGCAACGAAGCACGCCGGACATTCACGTCCGATGCAGCTGATGAAGCCCGCACTCCATGCACTTGTGTGGCAACTAGTCGGTATTACATTTCAGTGTACGTCACCGCGAGTAAAACACAGATGCACGGAATTTAAAATATAATCAATTTTGCAGCAGGTGTGGCATACGTGGCATCAGAAAATACAGTCATATTTCACATCATAGACAATCTGAATTATCTGCGTGGCGGCGTGCACCGTTGTAGGCGTATGACGTCCGATCGATCACACTGGGCTGTATGACGTCCGATCCCTGACGTTGGGGCTCTATGACGTCCGCTCGCGGACGCTGCGCCTGTATCTTACGACGGCGCTCATTGACACTCCGACCTTATGACGGCGCTTCTTGACACTCCGACCTTACGACAGCGCCCCCTTACGCTCCGACCTTACGGCCGCGCTCCATGACACTCCGGCCTTACGACGGCGTCCCCTGACGCTACGGCTGTGTGGCGTTCCGTGACGGCTGCTGATGCTGCCAGGTGACGTGCGCTGACTGACACCTGGCCCGTGCCACGTGAGTTCCCCGCCAATACGTTTTGTAGATTGCGACCACTGACGCTGCTGCCGTATATCCTGCGCTAGCTGACGCTGCTGCCGCATGCCGTGCGGTAGCTGACGCTGCTGCTGTTCAACGTCCGGGCACTGACGCTTCAGCCATACGACGTCCGCCCACTGACGCTACAGTCTTATAACGTGCGGGCACTGACGATTCAGCCATATGACATTCTCTCTCTCTCTCTCTTTCTCACACACTCCCTCACTCACTCTCTCTCTCTCTCACACACTCTCTGTCTGTCTTACAATCTATCTCTCTCACATACCCTCCCTCACACACACTATCTCACTCTCTCTCACACACACTCTGTCTCTCACTCGCACACTCACCCACTCTATCTCTCACTCACTCACTCAGGGCGCTGTATGACCAACGCAGTCGATGCGCCTCTAAACCCAAACAACCAACCACTCACTCACTCACTATCACACCCACCCATCCACTCACTCACTCACTTACTTACTTACTCGGGTTCCCATGTGTTTCACCGAGACGTTTCACTAGTTCTTAAGGTGCTGATAGTAAACGTAATAGCACAATTCCTCACATGTAAAGTCCCTCTCAAGTGTGGATTCTCATGTGTCCTACCAAACACGCCCTGGAAATGAACGCCCTATCACATGTCTAATACTTGTAAAGTATCTCTCAGCTGTGCGTTTTGAGACGTCTAACCAAGCTGCTCCTGCCAGCAAGCGCCCGGTCGCATATCTCACACCTGTAAGATCTCTCTCCGGTATGTGTTCTCATATGTCTAACGAACACCATCCTGGCAGCAAATGTCAGGCCGCATGTCTCACAATTGTAAGGTTTCTCTCCAGTGTGTTCGCACATGCTCAACCAAGCAATTCCTGACAGCAAACGCCCGGCCGCATGTCTCACATTTGTAAGGTTTCTATCCGGTGTGTGTTTTCATATGTCTAACCAACACCATCCTGGCAGCAAACACCCGGTCGCATGTCTTACATTTGTAATGTTTCTCTCCGGTGTGCGTTCTCGTATGTCTAGACAGACTCCTCTTGCTAGCATACGTCTTGCCACATGTCTCGCATTTGTAAGGCCTCTCTCCAGTATGAGTTCTCACATGCTCAGCCAATTGTCGCCTGGCAACAAACGCCAGGCCACATGTCTCGCACTTGTAAGGTTTATCTCCAGTGTGCGTTTTCATATGGCTTGTCAAACGCATCCTGTCTACAAACGTCTTGCCACATGTCTCACACTTGTAAGGTTTTTCTCCAGTGTGCAACCTTATATGTCTAACCAACACCATCCTGGTAGCAAACGCCCGGCCGCATGTCTCACATTTGTAAGGCTTCTCTCCAGTGTGTGTTCTCACATGCTCAACCAAGCAATTCCTGGAAGCAAACGCCCGGCCGCATGTCTCACATTTGTAAGGTTTCTCTCCAGTGTGTTTTCTCACATGCTCAACCAAGCCTTTCCTGGCAGCAAACGCCCGGCCGCACGTCTCACATTTGTAAGGTTTATCTCCGGTGTGTGTTTTCATATGTCTAACCAACACCATCCTGGCAGCAAACACCCGGCCGCATGTGTTACATTTGTAAGGTTTCTCTCCGGTGTGCGTTCTCGTATGTCTAGACAGACTCCTCTTGCTAGCATACGTCCTGCCACATGTCTCGCATTTGTAAGGTCTCTCTCCAGTGTGTGTTCTCACATGCTCAACCAAGCCTTTCCTGGCAGCAAACGCCCGGCCGCATGTCTCACATTTGTAAGGTTTCTCTCCGGTGTGCGATCTGATATGTACAGCCAAATTCCATCTGACAGAAAACGCTCGGCCACATGGTTCGCACTTGTAGGGTTTCTCTCCGGTGTGTGTTCTCATATGCCTAACCAACACCATCCTGGCAGCAAACGTCCTGCCGCATTCCTCACACCTGTAAGGTTTCTCTCCGGTGTGTGTTCTCAAATGGATAGTCAAAGTCATCCTGTGAGCAAACGTCCGACCACATGCCGAACATTTATGTGGCCTCTTTCCGGTGTGTACTTTCATGTGTTGAACCAAATGGCGGTTGGCAGCAAAGTTGGCAGCAAAGTTGCTGCCACATGTCACACATGAATGGCTTTTTCCAGTTCCCGTCATCATGGACGACGCCCGGTTAAATGTCTTAGCAAGGATTGTCTGGTCTGGAGATGTGCCCGCCGTACCGCCACTGCACGCCCTGGCACCCGTGTGAACTCTGCGGTGTTGAGACAGCCATCCACGATGCCTAAACGACTTGTCACACACTTCACACTGATACGAACTCGCTGCAGGTCGATTCATAGGTTGGCGTTGCGAAGTGTCACTGGCATCCAGGGAGCAATGGCTGTTGTTGCTGTCGTTGGCGCTGTTGATATTGCATTGCGACGCAATTCCCCACGGCGTTCGTTGACCTCGAAGACTCCCGATCTTCCCACAGTGAGACGGAGGCGCAGTGGCGCCTGAAACCCAAGACATTGAGGTGTCTTTTGGAATATCTCATACTTTGACAGGTCCGTGACTAGGATTTATGTTGTACGCTGAAGTAGGGAAAAATAGATATTTTTAATATATTGAAGAGATAGAACAAAACGAATACAATGACGTTCGATCCTCTGAGATATGTTAATTAACGAAGGAAGTGCTGAATGACTTTCCAACAGCACTGGCATACCGGTTAATGTGGTACGCTCACCCCAAGTCCCAAGTGGCCGCATCGTTCGCGTGAGTCCAAAAAAGTGGCCGCATAACCAAGGCGTACTTCCACTATCCACTGTACACTGCACTTCTGTGGAAAACCCAGTATTAATAATTCCCAATTGAACAAGACTTTAGACGGACCTCTAGGCGGCTGATTATGTAAGAAAGCTTACATTTTTTCGGCATGCAATTTTGAATATTTTCATATCAGACCAGGCCGCAAGACGCCCGGTCAGATCCCAGCCACCAGCTGTCTCTTCTCACTGCGTGCTTTTTTTATGCGCCAGTGCGCACCTGTGCGGATTAATGTCGGGAGCGAAGACTCTGGAGCAATTAAGCGCCGAACTAGGGTTAATCACTCGTTCTCGCACGCTACCCCGTCCCAACCAGTCAACAAGAATGTTTTGATGGCAAGCTGGTTCCTAGCAACATAAGGAGAAAGGCCGGCCAGCCGTGAGATCGGTGGCCCGGGAAATTTCCAGACATACCGACCGTCCTGACGGCCCGAGGCGATTTCACAATATACACGGCCTAAAGGGAAGAAAAAAATGCACTCCCACCAATGAAGAGAAAGAATACAATCCGGAGCCCTGGAAATGGCCAAGAGTGGAGGACGCGGGGCTACAGCCCATCGAAGAAAAACTGGTAGGCAGAGAGAAAACTCTCACACTCTCTGGGACGCGCTCTGACTCGTTCTCGCTCGGGGACACTCTCACTCGGGCAGTCTCTCACTCACGGTCGGAGCTCAGGCAGCCTCGAGACGACCGAAGAGGCCAGCCGACCAACAAAAATGTGAGTGCCATTGGTCTGCCATGCCTTCTTCCTGCTTCCAAACCGGCCTATCACAGCTATTTTCCCCCTCAACCTAATTCATAGTTGAAAGGAGTGTAACAGAGATTCTATAAATCGCACTTTTGGCTGTCCCGTAACTGTAAATGATGTGACCCCGTAAGCCTGCCGACCGTAAATGTAACGCCCCACGGGCCGCTTGCTGCCGGCCGTGTCGGGTCATAGCCCTTCTCGGCCATCGGCCGCTGCCTCCAGAGAAGATTCTGGAAGCCGGCGATCGGACGGCTGATGTAAGGTGTGACGATGTGTTTCGTCAGCCCGGCCACGCCCCGAGACACGTCGCTGGACCTTTGAAGCGCGCGGACCTGTGTCGGTCGCTCCCGCGCGCCCTAGATTCCCACCTAATTTCGGCCTCTACATTCATCTGAAAGGCAGTATCACGGCTTTCCATCACAGAGAAACGTTTTGTACTGGTGTTTAAGTGTCTCATATATTCGTTCGAGTGCCGCTGTACAATACAGGCAGCACAGAGGACTTTGGTGCTTTTACGACCAGGTTTTCGCAAATGTGAGGTCATAGACTATTACGTAGCCGACAAAGGAACTTTCCTACAGGAGCGACCCATCTTAAGGGGGAGACAATTAGACTATGTGATGTGTGCGGTATGTGTGACACGGCCGGTGGCGCCGACGTCGCACGCCTAGTATGGAAGGTCAGGGTATGTAGATATGTATGGGGAGGAAGCATGCCGCGTGCAAGAATGGAGAGATGGGAGATTGCGAGTAGTGTGTGTGTAAGCAGTGCGCGGGCGTAATGTGATGCGGTGTGTATAAATGTAAATATATTAAATTATGCATAGAAATTCTGTGGTGGCCTTAGCAGAGACACGGAGCAGTTACCCAGCCATTGACGGACAGGATTAGCGATGAAAGGGAAACCTTGGGGATACAGAAATACAGCTTAGCTTAATTGAAACAACGATCAGGGGTACTGTGCACACATCGGATCCTCACATCATCTTGTGACACTGGGCTACGTCGATCGTGAAAACGACCATCGCTCAGCCTAATAAGCCGTACGTTGAAAACTGTACGCGCAACACCCGCCTTGCAAGACCACCGGGCCAGAATGGATCGTGAAAATGATTATCGTTCGGTCTGACAGTAAGCACGTTGAAAACTGTGCTTGCAATATCCATGTTTTCCCCTTCGTCGTCCAAAGCGTTCGACCCTCACATTAACCGGAGCTAAAGAAGTAATATTATAGCCTAACTACCCGCCGTGGTGCAAATTAAAGTTACAAAATCCAAAGACTCTAGGGGCGCCATCCAGCTGTGCTTTCAGAGGCGTAACCTTCGTGATGAACCAGATTGCATTGAGGTCGGATGTCGATGGCCGAGTCAGTGACCCTCCGTGGGGAATAATGTCAATGGATGACTTAATAAATACGACCCTCACCGAACGGTAGCATAGTAAATACCTCGGCGATCAGGTCGACGGAGCGGAGGGTATTTACGTCTAGAGCAGAAATGGCGGCCGTGTCGCGGGCGCTGAGGGGTGCGTGCCGCGCTTTTCGCTTTGACCGGGCGGCCAACAGCCGACAAATAGGTGTAGATAGTACCGTGGGTGCACTTTCCGACACAAGGGATTTACACATGATGTTTAGGGGACGAGTGGTCTAGGGGTAAGATGCTCGTCTCACAATCGAAAGGTTGTGGGCTCGAGTCTCACCTGTCGCTACTCTTCGCCCGCGACCAATCGGCGTGAGAGATTAGCGACGCAACATGACTCAACGGTCGACGTGTCGTAAAACCAATAACCAACCAACCATATCATGTTTAGATATGTGCCTGATATTAATTTGCCATATGAAGTAAATCTACATATAAGCGAAGCAGTAAACCTGCGAGTCGTCCTCCTATGGACTGAATGTTCCAGGGTAAGGGTAATGAGTGTCAAAGCCAGTTTTTAACTTGTCTAGAATATTAATGTTGTCTATATATATATATATATATATATATATATATATATAATATATATATATATATATATATATATATATATGATCTGCGTTTGGATGATGTCGAATTGCGAGAGGGTGCGATGAACGGACACTTCGGGGGCATTAGCACATGCTCTGATTCTTTGACTGCGAAATCCCGCTGGCCTCTGCGACCCAGGGGAGCAGATGGGGGCGGGCATAGTATGCGGGTGGAACGGGCTGTTAGAGAAAGCCGCCCCACCTTGCGTCCTTCGAGTTTGGCGCCGAACAATAGGGTAATGCAAAACACTGCACGGTCGTGAGTCCGCCCCCGTCCGCTATACATTTGGACACAGAGCTGTATAGCGTTTCGGGGGAACGTACGGACAGGTTTGGCGTGCCGTAAGCCCGGAGGATGAAAGGGTAGGGCAGGTTAGGTTATATAGACGGTAAGGGGACGTGTCCACCGTGGTAGGGATCCGTGCCTGCTCTTGAGCACGTTCATCTGGTCGCACAGTATACGGTGAATAAGGCCCGGGTGCGGCATGGACTGTTTTTTTACGTTAGGTATGTCAGTCAAAGACACGAGAGCACTTGTATAAGCCCTCGGAGCCAGTACGATGAGCCCCTCGTAGCATTCAGATTTCGTCCAGGGGGGAACGCTGCCAATAATGGCGAGGCCAGCTATGATGGCAGAAGGAGGTTTACATATTCGGCCAACCTACCATAAAAAAATAGGGCATTGGTCCGTCGATATGTGTTTGTGGACCGCTGGGGGGGGGGCAGAAGCAAGATTGGGGGACCAAGCATTTCATTAATTAATAACGAAAGATTGGTTGGTTGGTTGGTTCTTGGTTTTACGACACGTCGACCGTTGAGTCATGTAGCTTCGCCAATCTCTCACTGCGATTGGTCGCGGGCTAAGAGTAGCGACAGGTGAGACCCGAATCCAAAAGCTTTCGATTGTGAGACGAGCATCTTACCCCTAGACCACTAGTCCTCAGAGATTGAATGGGACGAGCGAATGTGAAGTGAATAAGGAGAATGAATGTGCTCTAGGTAGCTTTAAGAACCAGCGGAAGCCGCTTGGGGCTTATCACAGGCACCTATTTCGTGTGGTACATTGTACAAAATTATACTACTATTAACATACAAAAAGTCCAAACTCGGAACAAGTCATTGAAACCAAGGGAAAATTGCATTCTCATTAATTCTCTAAATACAACGTATTCTTTCTAATTGGGCCAGAAGCACTCATTTACCTATATTGTGTTCCCAAAACTTTGACCTCGCACACATATAAATCTGTGTTAGGGACGGTAGCTCAAACAACATCAAGCCGGCTGGGTTTTGGGGAATGTGTGGTGGAGGTGGCGGTGAAACACAGCACAACACATCCCTGACACAGGCATCGCAGAAAAGAAGATAGTTACCCCAGTCTAAGTCTAGAGTCAGCCCATGTTCAGCCGTGTTGAAGTGCAGCCTCAGTTAAAATAAGCCCCAATAGTTCAGATTAGCCCTTAATAAATCAGGTCAGTTTAAATTATGGCTTGGTTAGCATTACTTTCACACACCCCATTAATTTGCACACACCCAGCATTTACTTTAATACACAACACCACAATACACCACCACATTGCTTTTATGGATCTGTTTACTCCGAATGCTAAGTCATTTAATTATTGGTGTTAAATTCATGCCACCAAATATACAGGAGCCTTTCAATTCAAATCAACCAATTCAATGAAATAGGTTTTTATGAAATTAAGTTTGGATACAACATAAATCCATCCCATGTATTTTTCCACCATAAAGCAAAGGAGATTAGGCTGCGTTTGGTTACTTCTATTTTAATTTTCACATTTTTAGAAATGTTTGTGAGTTGTTTTAAAATTATTCATTTCAATTCTTCTCCCAAATTGAAATCTTAGGCTAGGATAAGTTTTAAAAAGGTAAATTTGTACATGTAAACATGTAATATAATTGTGTCATCAAAGGAGTCTGCATCATCCACTAAGTCAATACTAAGTGCTGTGGTGGTGGTGGTGGATTTGTGCTTTAGGGCGCGTTGACTGCATTGGTCATTTTGCGTCCATTACTCAGGGCTGTCATTTGAAATAGTGTATGCCTTGCTTAAATCAACATGTCATTCCCCAGAGAAATGGTAGAGTAAGAAGTTGCTAGGTGAGCTTCCACAAGTCCAAGTCCATATATTCATTCAATTTGTGCTCAGGGGCTTCTTCTATATAAATACCAAAATAAACGTAACATAACATGTTAACCCTTATGTGCACATGATTTACATACCAGCAATGCCTCAAGGTCGTTTGATTTTAGCTTCTGCATTACATGGTAACTTGTGCATGTAGATAGACCATGTAGCATTCCGTGTATGAAAGCAATATGGTTGAATTACACGTTGGGAACACCAATAATTATATGAAGCCTCCACCCATATGTACATACCAGAAAGGATATAATCATCTTTCTTGAAGTGCTTGCTGTATGCCTTCATGTGCCTTGATGCTTTCTTGCCCATTATTAGAATGTTGTGCCACTTTTTCGAGAGTACTTTATCTCTCGGGAAGCGATGGAAGCTAACTTCAGGTTCCTTCCTGTGCAATGACTTGCATTGTGGAACACAATACATATTGGACTTGCTCACCTTATCCATTATGTTCACAACTACGCAAGAACCCTCACACTCTCAAACTTCAAAGACCTGAAAAAATTTTCGCGTAGCCTCAGTGCTAGCCAATTCCATGCATGTCACTCTGGCTTGTTTGCATTCTTGTTTCCAAATTGTTTTTGGTAGCGCGCCAGCTTTGTCACACTTGTATCTGCCACACAGTAGTTCAACGTGTCTGCCGATAGGTGGCAACTCTTTCGCGTTGAACGGTCAAGAGCCTCCGCGAAAGTGAGTGTCGATATCGGATATTGGTGGACGATGAGTGTTGACCCCATGGAGCGCCTCGCCGCCCTGATGGCGCAGCAGACTGAGATGCTGCTGGAGCAACAGCATCGGCAGCAGCGAGCGCGTCACGGCAGCGCTGGAGGGCGTCCTGCGGCGCATCCCCACACCCGCCCTGGAGGGCGACACCACTGCCAGCCACGCTCCCCCTCCGGCCGGCTGGACAAGAAGCAGCTGGATCGAGGTCTCCTCCAACTGCGGAACACGCCCCGTGAGGACGTCCGATGACCCACGCAGACGCTGCTCGGTCATCCCTTGCAGTCCGGTGTGCCGGCACACTAACGCACGTTCACTCCTGAATGGCAGCGCGCCGCCGCCGACTTCGGTGATGGCGCCGCCGCCCTCCGCTCCAAGGCCAAACCCCACCACGACCGCACCGCACGGCCTCTGTCGCATCTGCCCATCGCTGTCATGTTGATGTGCAGAACACCACTACTCGCTGGGACCGGGTGGGGGTGGTGACTGGCATCGGGGCCACCGGTCGTGCTTGGTGAGGCTGCCGAGCGGGCGGATCTTCTGGCACAACCACAGATGTATGCGCCCTCACCGGCCCTCATCTGCCGGTGCGGCAGGGTTGCCGCCGTCTGAACGGCGAGGCGGCGCCACAGCGACGCGACACGAGTGCGCCCCTCAGCAGCGTGAGCGAGCCCTGGTGCCACGTGAGGCCGCCCCGGCGACGGCCAACCCCGACCTCGACGACCCGCCAGCCGCTGTTCTGAGGCGCAGTGGGCGGCAGCGAACTCGGCCGGAGCGGCTCGGTGTGCGCTGGGCTCCAGCGACGTACGATTGACTATGCTGTGTTGAGTCGATGCGCTCGACTCGAGTGGGGAAGTGAGGATACAGCTCTTCTCACAACTCACAACGCACCTCTCACAACTCACGCAACTCGTCTGCACGATAGTCCCCAGTGTCCTCAACCTTACTGTGGTGTCCGTTTTTCCACAAGTCAACATCAACATGGCCATTAGTCATACGATAATTGTTGCTGTTTCGAAGTACGCCGAAATCCTGCGTGGTATGGTCTCAGGTATGAAATGGTAAACTAAAACAACTTAGAATAGGCAGAATAGGTAATCAATTTTGGTACTAATTAGAACATAAATCGATAAACCGCCATAACGTACACTTAATCCTACGGTCAAGTGGCTTTCTTACGTCATCGCGCCCGCTCGCGTCGGCCAGGCTCACCGTCCGCCGCCACCGAACGTGTCGGGGAGCAGCACAACGACGCGTCAACAGCTACCTGGTGCGGCAGGTGCGCACACACAGCTGGCAGGTTCAAGGTACTTCGGCTCTTTTACGACGCATTCAGCTGCTGGGTGGTCATACAGCGTCGCCAACCTCTCACGCCGGTCTGGTCGCGGGTGGACTCGGTAATCCCGCCGGTTGTGGGATTCGAACCCACGATCTTACGATCAAGAGTCCAACTGCCTACCGACTGAGCAACCGCTCAGTATATACCGCGGCCCCCAGAGCTGGTCTGATGTACAAAGCCAACATAGATGTTTGTTCTTGGTGATACCGCAGCAAGATTTTATGGGACAATGCTGTGATCTCTGCTCTACAACCACCGTCAAAATGTAGTCCACAAAATCCAAGTCAAGACTTCAGCACCATGGGCTCTCTGCATACAGTCCTTGGTGCGTTGAGTCCAGTAGGCAGATGTTCTCAGACGGGAGCGACATCGAGTGTCGAGTTTGTCGAGCTCTGATCCACACGCCTCCCGTAATATGTGGGAAGACCGAGAACACTATGGGGATTGTGACAAGGATTGCTTTAGTGGCAATACACCATATTGACAATCGTGGACTTTTATCCGGAGCAAGTGCAGCATGCATGTGTAGGGGCGGGGATGGCCGAGTGGTTAAGGTGTTGGGCTTTGGGTACCAAAGATCTCGCGTTCAATACTCGTGCCACTCGGGACATTTCCCAATCCGGCGGCCCACTGGCGAAACAGTGTGGGCGGAGCCATTAGCCGTGAATGTGCATAAAGTGCGTCGTGAACCACCCAATAAACGAAAGCATGCATGTGTAGAAAAGTTATTGCGTCGCTACGTTCACTCGGACTCACCCTCGTCCAGCACTGGCTTGAACTCGCCCTCGTCCAGCACTGGCTTGAGCTCGCCCTCGTCCAGCACTGGCTTGAGCTCGCCCTCGTCCAGCACTGGCTTGAGCTCGCCCTCGTCAATGAAGGACTCGTCCTGGTCGCTGGGTTCGACCTTGACGCCATCACAGCTCGCCCCGTCCAGCACGCGGTACTCGCGGCTCGACAGCTCCAGCTCGCTCGCTCGACAGCTCGGCTCCAGCTGACCATCATCTGCAGGCGGCGCCGTGTAAGTGGTATGCTGCAGCAGGGCGGTGGTGTTGGTGTGAAAATACATCACGAAATGTAGAATAGGTAGCATTCCTCGACAGGACGGATTTAAAGAGGTTTCAGACCATGCCTCAAGCCGTGTAGCTTGAACAAGGGGCTGAGACAGGAAGGGGAAATTGAGGACATGTGCCCCCAAGGAAATATGGTACCACTCTGACTGCCAAAAGTAGCCCTTTTGGGGAGGCTCGAGTGCACCCCCATCGCCGATCAACGGACATTTCAGCCAAAGGCGCCCTTTGAGAAGAACATGGGCCTCTTCATGTGCCTGCTAGTGCAACCCCTGTTGTGAACGAGTTTCCAGCTGTAGGCGACCCTCCAGGGATTCTCGCCGTGGCGTCCATCCTCCTGCACGCGAATCTTGGAAGCGTCGCTGGCTTGAAGGGAAGATGGGCGATTATTTCGAAAACCAGCAACAATGTATGTAAACAAGTTCGTCCTAATCAATTTCTTATCCCGGAAAGTACCCAAATCCGTTCAGTGTTTGTGCATCAAAAGGCAAAATAGGTGCATTTTTGGTCGCTGGGAGATAGTTGGTCCCTCCCCCTATATACAGACATGGATATTCACTATGGGACAGGCAGCTTCAGGTCTGTACATGGATTGTTGGTCATATCCCAGATATAAGCTTCTGTGATATACGGTGTAAATACACATATTAATGTCACATACATACATATGGCACACTCACGATACACACACACATACATATATATACACCAATATATATATATATATATATATATATATAAGATATGCATATACAATGTCATATCTGTGGTAATCTCCTTGATGGCACATATCACCTTTGGTGCACATGGAAAGCAATAGGAAATGAACCTGGATGTACTAAGACATATGCATAATCTGATGCAAGAACAGGGAGATTTGGAACAGGGCCAAATGGCATTGGTGAACTAGACTGATCAGTGTGTCATATCATTTTGTTATTCCTTATTATGGGGATTGGTACCATGCTATGCATATCAATGGTTCGACAAGAAAGGTCAAGGGCATTGGAAGACCGTGCCTGTCTGGCCAATACAAGTTCGTGAAGAGCGTGGGCCAGGTGTACTCTGACTCCTTTGGTCGGAATTCTAAGTTGGCAAAATTCAGTACTTTTAAATTATAGTTCCTGAGCACTATTGCAAACAAAATGTTCATTTATTTCGAGCTCATTCCTCGCCGTGGAATATTCCTATCAGCATATCTTGGAGGATGTTTTTGCGATGCGTTATGATGGCACTGATAGATTTGCCTTGGGTGTGATCGCGCATCCTAAAATAACCCTAGCACTCCTGAAATGAGGAACACGGTAATTCCAACGTTCCATTCTTCGTGAATGTCTTACCGCCACCCGCATATGCGAAGCGTTGCCAAAGCAAGGTAACGTGCAGATGTCGCTGCTGTCTCGGCATACGTGGCGCTGGTGTCGCACATTTACTACCTCGCATTGGAGCCGAGTGAAGATAAGAGGTAGCGCCGACTCTGCTTCCCGAATCAAGGGTGACCATTGTCCCGTTCTCCCCGGGCGCCGCCAGGCTCCTTCACCATCACGGTCTATGGAACGACCGGGGCCGGAAGGGACTTGGGCCGCTTCCAGAGGTGGGGACAGAGCCTCTAACACCTCAGCTGGGAGGCCACGGCTCCAGACATGGCCGCCCGCACCCCTCCCCCATCAGTGATCACTCCCCATGGCTTTAACATTACTGAGGCGAGTAGGTAGTCCGGTTACCTCGGACAGTGGTCCCGAATTCGCGAATGGGCGCGGTCAAAGTTCAACTTCGACGAGATATAAATCGACCAGACCCCGTTGAGGGGCCGGGAATGCTTAAGCCTCCATTGACCTTATAACGGCTCCCAGTGGGGCTTTTTATTGCTAAAAAGGTATCTAAAAGTATCTAAAAGTATCTAAAAGTATGGATGCCGGAATATCACCAGCAATAAGCGTACTTGCCACGCCCCTAAGAAGTGTCAACCTAACCTTCCCCCAGATTAAGGTTCCTGGATTTGAATCTGCTTGCCTTCCTGTGAACTTCTGCCAAACACAAACAGTCGAAAAGCGTGCAGATATCTCACCCATCCTTAACTGGTCTTTCACTTAGCATCACTTTTTTGTACATGATGCGCAATCATTTCCTCCTAATGAACATCAGCATTTCTGCAGATTTCGAGATGTGCTTTCAAGAAAGCGTCTTCAGAGTTAAACAAAACTATATTTTCGGAGAAACATTCCCCGAATTATCTCCATCGCTGCATGAATAGCGTTCCACACATGGGATTCTTCGCCACCATTCTGAGCCGCAAAATGAGTCCTAAACTTGTCCATGTTAAGTCAATAGATAAATTTTCCGTCGCCTGATTTCTGGATCCACCACGACTTTAACTGGGGCGCATCAATTACGGAGATAGACGGGCCACCGCTATCTGTGTAAGAAACCAGTGAAAGTCCGTCGCTGATGGCAGACGCGCACCGCAACAACGTGAAAAACCTAACCTTATAGAGACACACACTTTGAAGGGAAAACCATCCGTTACTCTCTTCCACTGGTCGATCGAATGAATGATAGATGAAATGATGCCACAAGGATAACACAAACCACTCTCATTTCGTTGCTAGGCAACCAACTAGACCACCCTGCTCACTCAGACTGCTCTTCACAACACTACCGTTGTTGGGTAACGAGTCCGTCAGTCTGGCAAGCCAGGCGTCTCATCAGACACGTTTGTCAGGCCTCACCGATTATGGTCCTCGGCTGCTGTCCCAGTGTGTCCGGCGTACTGTCCGCTCTGAAAACCGGCACATCCGTAAGTCACGGTCACAATGCACGGAGGATATCCATGGCCCAGTTGACAGGAGGCAGCCATAGGGGCGCGTCAACTGCGTATGCTATGCAGCGGTCATGGACTCGTCAATAGGACACAGAACTACAGACCGTGGTTCTGAATCACGTAGGATGCACCGAGGCACTCCTGATATCGAGTGAGTTGTGATCGTATCGTCCTGATGCTGCCACGTATCAAAACAGCCAGACCGTAATGAGAATGAATCACAGACGTCAGAGAAGAGACACATAACCCCTGATATTGCATGAGTAGTGATGGTATCGTCCTGATATTTACACGTACAACAGCCAGACCATGAGGAAAATAATTGATAGGCATTAGACAAGAGACATATAACATGTGATATTGCATGACTTGTGATGGTATCGTGTTCATGCTACCACGTATAACAGCCGGACAGTGAGGAGAATAAATCACAGGCGTTAGAGAGCAGACAAATAACACCTGATATTGCATGAGTAGTGATGGTATCGTCGCCCTCTCAGCAGCTCCAAGTCTCGAATCGCAAGTATCCTACCCATGCTCTTACTTACATCGCGTTCACCCTTTGGGGCTAGGCAGAGCTGGGTCAGAAAGTTGCAAAAATATGACGGTTGTCAAAAGGTAATAGAAATTCAAGCCTCCGTACTGACTATCAAGGTAAGAATCGTCTTTTTGACGCGCGCATCCAGATGGTTAGCTAACATCAGCTGGGAGGCGAGATATGACCTGATGTAGGGACTGGAACACCCTCAGCCAGGACAGGCTGGACATTGGCACCTGTTTGTAATACCGCCTCCAACAAACAAACGGGAGTGCACACCCGCAACTACACACACCTGCCATCACGGCAGAAACCAATGAAATTTGTCAGAACCTTGGGTATTGTATTGCATCGTAATGTCACCGTCATTAGACCCAATTCAGAAAATTGGCTATTCCATCGCACTCCGTCGTACAAAAAGGGGACGAGTGGTCTAGGGGTAACATGCTCGTCTCACAATCGAAAGGTTGTGGGTTCGAGTCTCACTTGTCGCTACTCTTCGCCCGCGACCAATCGGCGTGAGAGATTGGCGACGCTACATGACTCAACGGTCGACGTTTCGTAAAACCAATAACCAACCAACCAACCGTCGTACAAAAAGTAATAACATACAAGTGCATAATGGAACACGAAAGCATGAACTAAGCATGACGAATAAGTAGACATCGTGGTTACAGACGATACCCAAGAGCTCAGACCGCATAAGATATGACGCTAAATGAACAAAGAGAACTACATCTACAAATACATCAAGTATATACAGATGCACATGACTAGAGTAGGTTGCCTCTGACAGAGCTACTGTGGACAATGCTGTGGTTCAGCTTTAAAAGAAATTGCTTGCAAAATCGTTATCCGTGATCTCCATTCCTGCACCTACATGGCTCCTATGCATGGTGCTGACTAATAGAATAGAACCAAAGACAACTGGATCTAAAAACTGGACACAAGACCATGGCGCAGACCTTTGATGTCTCTAGTCGGCATAGTAAAACGAACCCCAGACTGACAATATTGCTCACTTGAGTTCCTCTTTAGGTGTGATGTAAAGGAAGTCGTCTGGCGGAGAAGGCGGACCAATGAAGACCCGTTCTTCCTTAACCTCGCCAACCGGCGTCAGCCGATTCGATGCCAGTGTAGCAGAGGCCGGCACACTCTGTATAGGGAGAAGAGTTGCCGGCGTCAAGAATGGTGTATACAGTCATCAGGGTTGTGTTGAAGCCTGCATTTACAAACTGCATCAGTCTAGTGGGTAATGTGAATATGCTGGGCTGAGAACATCTTGTGCATGCCAGAATTGTGGAGTGGTGCACTGTCCTGACTCTGACAGAATTTCCTCAATTTAAAACACATTTCCAGTCATACTTATGCCCGGAACACATAAATAACTTAATATCATGCATACAATATTAATATTTCACTGAATATTGGTGTACAATGATTGAAGATTATACAGGGGTAGGGGGAGGACATAAACAGCAGACATGTGTTACGATGCAGACAATATGCATATACACATAATGACCAAGCTTCATAAACACATGAACAATGCACATTGGTGTCTTGTAAATTAATATTTTGTTTACTACCAGCATTGCAGAAAAGATGTGCCAAAGGGGTCAACATAAACTGCAGACATGTGTTCCGATGCAGACAATATGCATACACACACTAGGACCAAGCTTCATAAACACACAGCTTGAACACATACAGCTATGATTTGGCTTCCTGATTTCATAATAAGGCTATGGCCAGAAGCTAACTATGTTAAACTACGAGTATAAGGCATTTATATAGGCGCTGGATGAGCCATGGCTAGCTCAAAGCATGTGGGAAGCTGAATCTCAGTATGTCAGTCATACTCAAAGGCACATTAGTCGGTTTTACAGCAGAAATTTGCTCCCAGGTCACGTGGTCTCAGGATCAAGATAGAGGGAGAAGACCCGGCATAGTGATCTGCATAAATTAAAAGCGACCACCAAATGTAATTTTCACATCAGTTTTAATAACGAAATAGGTTTTAGTATTGACACTGCTGAAATAAGTAGAATTAAACTTATGAATATCAGCAAATTGCGATACGCTTTCTAATTTACGTCGAGACTACACTCAGCTCTACCGTATCTGGCAGCCGACGGATGACTGCCAGATGACAAATTGGTGCTGTGGTTAAATTAGCAAAGGATGCAGTTATAAGCCAACTTCCTGAGCAACCGTAGAGAAAATGATAACAAAAGTACACTTAGTCAATGTCAACCAAGTTCATAAATCCATACCTGATACTTCCGACATGCTCAAGCCGCACAACTAATAAATATTCACAACACATCCCACGAGTAGGACGCTAGTGCACTGACTGATTTGTTGCCTGCCACGTACTGGGATATAGGTTTCGGAATATAAAATGGTTTAAGCAAAATTATACTAAAACAATCGGTCTAAAATCATTTTATTCTCACCACCAAGAAACAAGTTTTGTCAATGAAAAAGTTGAAAAAATTAATTGAAATCAATTCTTGTTAATAATACATGTTCTTCGATGTACTTTTTTAGTTCATGTCTGGAATGTTTAGTTGAAGCAAGGAATGAACTGGAAGGATGAAAAACGACTAGACAGGAGAGCAAATTGCCGCTGTAAAACCGACAATTGTCCCACACCAAATTCCATTACTGGTTATTGGCACCACCAGACTGAGATTATGCTAGGGGATGGTTGTTATAGGCTCCATGAGACTCGTCCTGATTTAGGTGGTGGTGGTTATTAGCTCCACAGGACTGAGATTATGTTAGGTGGTGGTTGTCATTGGCTCAATGAGATTGATATTATTGTTTGTTATTTGGGCTTTAGGGCGCGTCGACAACTATGGTCATATCGAGATTGATATTACTTCAGGTGGTGGTGCTATTGGCTCCACATATGGACTGACCACATAGCATGTCCAATCTCTCGTGCCAATCGGTCACGGGCGAGGAGAAGCAACAGGTGGGATCCGAGCCAACCACCTTTCAGTGGGAGAGGGTTACATTATCCATAGATAAAGTATGCCATAATCTGCATTTATTATTTTTTTTCAATGCTGCCACCATAGTCCAGTTGGTTAGAGTGCTGACCTGCATTGGTACCCCCCCCTCCCCTGTCCTGGCAACACAGGGTTTGAGTCACTTCACATTCTTGTATTTAGCCCCTGGCTGGGGGAGGGGGCAGTTGGCACCTGGCCCAATAAGACTGAGGACAACACTTGGGCACATGTCAGTGCATTGACTGCATGTTAAACCCTGGGTCAACATTCTGCCATTGAACTGGGATTCACAGATTGGATGGTGGGGCCAGCATCCACACAACAAGCTCTGCTTAGTGATGGGGCTCTGGTCCATAAATGCACCCAAGCAAGATTTTTTTAAAAACAAAATTGAATCCTTGCCCCTAGATTACTTCAGGAGAAATAGTGGGATGCAAGCTGGTAAATCTCAAAATGAACAAAGGAAAACTGGCTCTCAATGAGAAAATTAGAACACTAAATGCCAGAGTGGGAAACTTACTTTCTGAGTCGGGAGTCGGAGTGCATACCGATTTCTTCCGGAGTACATTTTCATGGACATTATTTTTTATGCATGGAATCTGTTTACCAGTAACCGACCGGAAAAACCTAAATCAGTACCTACATAATATGCATAAGTAATATCATTCTCATTTTGGGTCAAATCAAATGCCAAAACGCACAAACAAAGAAGTGAACAATGGATAGCACCGCCCGGCAGTGACCCGTAATAATCTGCACTGTTTTGTTTCTTATAACTCACAGGAGAAATGCGTTTTCCTTTCACTGTTGGTCTCAGTACAAGGCTAGCCATATGAAAAACAAACAAAAATACTTCACACTTCACCCTCAGCTCAGAGCGCATACCTACCTACGCAGCCAATTTCCCACGTAATACGAACGCAACTCCGCTACCGCACACGCCACAGTTGGATGTGATCAAAGCAAAGGATCAGTCAAGGTCTTGCGTTTACTGTTAACTTGTGTGGACACTGTTAACCATGTGTTCAAAGTTGCAAATGGTTATGACATCATATACAAAATACCTTGCATTGATTGGTTCACGGACAGATTTCAGAAGAGAAAACGCTAACGCAGCCAATTCTGATCGGTGGCCTCCAGGACTCCGGAGAACGTCTCTTGAAACTTTCAAAGTTTCTCACTATAGGGTGGGAGGAACGCAAGTATTCCGAGATGCGGCTCCAGAGCCGGAGAAGTGTTCTAAGTGTGCATGCGCATCATCCTGCAAGTTGCTGTTGGCGCGTTGTTGTCGGCAATTCCGGTGGTTAAGATTGATGGAGTGTGTGAAGATGTGGTCTGGCTGCTTACTGTTACAAAAAGTGATTAGTTTGAGTGGCAGTGTAGGATTTCCATATTTTTTTCTTGGTAGTGGAGTACATAATTTTTAACTGGAGTACAAAATGTTGAGCTGGAATACAAAAATAGCAATGCACTTGCCGACAATTAACCTTGTTTTAATGGGGCTGAAAACCAATGTTAGCATTGTTGTATGCATCTTGGCAAACATCCATGTCCAAAATTTTGCTGCAGTAAAAAAATGAGGAGTTGTCCATAATTAGGTAGCATTGCTTTAATGGAATTACAAATCAATGTTAGCATTTCATGCTGTTACGTGCTCAACAATTACACGTTTTACCACACCAGAATTTTACATGGGACACAAGTAAGACTCACTGGGCAATAAGGTAGTGCATCATGCCTTGAACCCTTTTTTAAAAATGGGAATAACTTGTGAGGATTTCTAACTATCAGGAAGACTTCCAGTAGAACTTCCAGATGAGTTTAAAATGATGAAAATGGTTTTACAAGCTCCTCACAGCAAGATACAATTAACTGGGGGTGGACCCAATCAGTGGACCCTGGGAGGGATGGCGGGCACCACGAGGAATCGAAACCCATGACAACCGCCGAGCCAAGGCTTTACACCATTCCACCTTCACCACCAACCTCTGCACCAGGCAAACAAAACCTTCTGGCTGATCTATTTACAACAGGGGAGAAAAACCAGGCGTGGCAAACACCACAGCCAACCCCTACTTCTCTGAACAATGGTCTCTATCGTGCGCCACTTCCTGCCACACTCGCCAGTGTGATCCAAACTTATGGAAATACGACTTCACATCTCATGATGACAATCGACAGAGAGTGAAACCGAATGGGCACACTTAGCTATCACTGCCAGTACACATTTGGGTACCCACACCACAAACCTAAAAAATAATCAACCCACAAACACTCACCAACTCCATCAGCCCGTCCCTCCCAACAGTTGTCAAAGATGTACTGGAAAATAGAGCCGGGTCTGATTCGCTTACCCCAGCGGTAAAACTACGGTGGATTACCGGGCCGGCAACAGATGGGTCGGAGTAAAATCGGAACAGGTATTACAGACCCTTCACCGACACTGATGAACTCCAAATGCAGTTATATTTCAAGGCGCACAATTTATCTTAGCACAGATTTCAAAAATATTATTGGACAGTCATTCATAAGTTCACAAATGGCATTGGTTTCTTGGTGTTGTCACCTCGGAGAACTTCATTGCTCCAAAGCCACTTTGAGGAAATATAAAGTGACTTTTTTGCATTGAACAGGCTCATGGTGTGTAAAAAAGTTGTCTCTTTAACAAAATGACCTTCGATTGCGCATTCAAAGCATCTTAATTGCCAAACGGGGCCTGAAATATTTACTCCGGCAATACCAAGTACCGCCAGTTTTGCCAACTAGGGATATTTGCCCATGACTCAGAATAATAAATATTGAATAAATGTTGATTAATATAAATGCATAGTATATAACAAAAATATTGATAAATATTGATAAATATTGAATAAATATTGAATAAATATTGAATACATATTTAATTAAATATTGACGATATAGTGACACAAAAGTAGGATCTTCTCACATGACGTCACATGCCGCCAGTTGGAACTGGACAGCGGAGACGTTTTTAGCGCAACACCGAGAAACATGTCTTGGTATGGCATGCTATACAGGCTGTACGCGTTTCAAAGTTTTGTTATGGTCGACAGGGATTGTTGGTGAGTGGGCGCATACGGACTGCTGAAACTGCTAGTGGTTTTCAGGTATGGACTTAGAGTGGTAGAACTCAACCAAACAATGTTGTTCTTCCTTTTCCCTTCTGGAGTACAAAATATTTCATTTTGTCCAGTCACAATCCTGGAGTACAAAATTTATTGGTATGCATAACACCAACAAATGCCAGTTTTTCCAACACTGTTGAGTGGTGACCGTAAGTGGAATAACCAGCATTTTTTTAGTGTCTTTCCATTTGTTTTTATTGATATCTTTGTTCCCACATTTGTGTCGGAGTACATGTAAAGCCCATCCTATCCAGTATGAACCCGGAGTGCAAAAATGTTTTCAGAGATAAAATCTCTTAGAAGTGCCTTAATTCCCACCCTGCTAAATGCTGTATTGCACAGTGAATCAATGCTAAAAATGGTCAGGAAGCAGAAATGCCATCACATAAATTGTTCTTTGAAGAAATATTTGGACCATTTGAGATGAAATATTAGGATGGAAAGGAATAAAAAAACAAAATTAAAGGACCATATCTGATTCTTGGTGAACCTTTGGGAATGCAAAGGCTGTAACAAAAACTATATTACTGTGCCAAAAGCATGATGTTCTTGTAAAAACTGGATAGAGCTGCTCAGATCAACTCTTGGGCTTTCTTTACCTTTCGGCCAACACAAACTGCCAAGATTCGTGATTTGTAAAGGTGTACAGTTACGTCACAGGAGTCAGGGAAGTGATGTCACAGGAGTTGGGTGTCGATGTGTTAGGTTAGGTTAGGTTAGGCTGGGTTAGGTTAGGTTAGGTTGGGTTGGGTTGGGTTGGGTTAGGTTAGGTTAGGTTAGGTTAATTTAGGTTAGGTTAGGTTAGGTTATGTTAGTGCCCGTCATCGACACCCGACTCCTGTGACGTCACTTCCCTGACTCCTGTGACGTCACTGTGCACCTCCTTACAAATCACTAACCTTGGCAGTAAATGTCGGCCCAAAGGTAAAGATTACCAACTCTTGTACCAGACACATGGCAGCAGGGTAGTTAGCTCTGGCTTTGCCATCGCTCACCTACGCTTCTCTGAAGACAGCCTGACCACATTTGAACTTCATGCTATCACCTCACCATTTCATCATCACAGCGTCTGATCTTCAGACGAAGTCGCTGAAAGGTGGTCCACGTATATCCTGGCTGGGCCGCAGCGTCCCCATTGCCATCTGATGTAGCATCATGGAACTCCAGCTTGATGGTAGGCTGGACAGACAGCAGCGCTAATGGGTCCATGCCCAGGGTGGTCTTGCATGACATGCTGGAAAGTTGTAAATTATTTGCACACTTCTGGGCAGGACGGCAAAGGCAAACTGTTCCATTCGGGCTTGTGGTTCACTGCTTGGAAGTAAGGTTATGGTTCTTCACAGCTCATTGAAGAAAATATATGTGATTTTTAAAGTGCCCCAAACAATGCAGGCAGAGAGGCATCAAAATGAATTACATATTATTGGCATGCACTGACCAGGGATATAAGCCAGTGAGGATGCAGAGCCCGGGGGGCGATCAAGTTGTTCCGGGTCTGTGACGTAACCAAGGCGATACTCTGCAGCACTTTGCGTGAGTCTCAAGCCAAAATAACCAATATTTTCCACGGCTTTACGCAGACAATTTTAATTGTATGCAGGAAAATTTGATACCATGCGAATGCCTGAAGAATTCTACATACGAATCCGGATCGTTTTTACTTGTATCACCCATAAAAAATATGTCTCCTTGTCGGTAAACGAGGACACTACACAAAACCGGCCGGCCGACTCCCGGAGGGCGGGGCCTAAGTCGTTGCCATGACGACCAGCTGGCCCAGAGTATATTAAAGAACGGGTACACCCATGTTTAGTATATTCTCAGATCTAGTATATACTGTGCCTTGGTGACGTCACAGCTAGAATATGCGATATTCTACTAGAATGTGGTGGAAATCTGGCGGATTATAGAATCCTATAGTAGAATATTCCAAATCTAGCAGATTCCTGGCAATTGGTGATAAAGTGCCGCAACCGCGGCAAAAACTTCACGTGCTTCATTTTTCTTACATTTCTATAAATTGTCATTAGAAAAGAGCATATGGCACTATGGCATGCTTTACTTTCTCCTGTATTCAGCTGACACGAGAAAGCAAAGGATGATATGAAAAAGAGTACAAAGAATGAGAAAGGACGTTCAATTTCATTTAACAGCAGCTTCCTTTTCTGCCGAAACTCGACGCACGATTGGCCTTGAGGGCCAGCCGGTCGTTGTGGCAACGACTTAGGCCCCGCCCTCCGGGAGTTGGCCAGCCGGTTTTGTGTAGTGTCCTCGTTTACCGGCAAGGAAACATACTTTTTCGGTGTGATACAAGTAAAAACGATCCGGATTCGTGTGTAGAATTTTTCTGGCATTCGTATGGTATCAAATTTTATCATGTACAATTAAAATGTCCGGCGTAAAGCCGTGGCAAATATTGGCCATTTTGGCTTCAGATGCACGCAAAGTGCTCCCGAGTATCGCCTTGGCTACGTCACAGGCCCGGAACAACTTGCCCCCCCCGGACAGGCCCTCAAGGCCAGTCGTGCGTCGAGCTTCGGCGGAATAGGAAGCTGCTGTGAAATGAAATTGAACGTTCTTTCTCATTCTTTGTACTCTCTTCATGTCATCCTTTGCTTTCTCGTGTCAGCTGAATACAGGAGAAAGTAAAGCATGCCATAGTATCATATGCTCTTTTCTAATGAAAATTATAGAAAAATAAGAAAAATGAAGCACATGAAGTTTTTGCCGCGGTTGCGGCACTATATCACCAATTGCTAGGAATCTGCTAGATTTGGAATATTCTACTATAGGATTCTATAATCCGCCAGATGTCCACCACATTCTAGTAGAATATCGCATATTCTAGCATATGACGTCACCAAGGCACATATATTTTAATATACTCTGGCAGAGCCCCCCCCCCCCAAACTGAAGAACCCTGAATTGAAACTGCCTGAACTTGAATTCTCACTGTACTGAAATGGGTGAATTTGTCATAAAAGGTGTTTTTTTTACAATTTTTATTTGGAATACCATGATTATCAGGGTGACTAAGATGATGGAACCACTTACCCAGCCAGCATTCCAAAGTGGGTCCCAAATGGGTCCTAGATGAGCACCCATATGGGTTTGTCGTGGGATTCATCTGGGTCCCAGATGGGCAGCCCATATGGGCTAGGTGTAGGATTCATGTGGGCATTCCCGCATATTTTCGGCATGCCCGATTTTCGTGGTCCGGGCGTGCATTTTTGGTACCCCAGGCTCAGCGTAATTTGCGGAGCCCCGGCCGGATCTTTTGGGGCCCATATCGTGATTTTAAAATACCCAGACACGACTCTTACTATTTCTTAGGGGTTTCTTCTTGCAAATTATAGGCCTCCTGTCGCGTCTTAAGGGTCTCGTTTCATTTCCTAGAGCCTTTTTACCGGTTTTCGATGTCTCCTTGTGTGTCCTACCCTCCTCCATATTCAATGGTCCTCCTCTCCCGTCTTGGAGGGCCTCCTCTTGCATTCTAGGGCCCCTTTAACATGGCATGGGGCTTCCTCTCATCTTCGAGGGGCATTCTCTGCCAAATTAGGGGCCTCTTGCCACGCCTCGTGTGCCTCCTCCTTTATCCTGGCAAAGCCTTACCCGTCTTCAGGGATCTTCAATTTTGGAAACCTCACCTCCTTCCATACCTGCTATCACTCCCATCTTAAGGGCCTCCTCTCATTTCCTGGGAACTCTTTCCGGTCTTCGGGGCCTCATTTGGTCCTGGAGACCTACTCCTTCTCGAGTCCGGCAGGTGCCTCATTTCTCTTCTAGAGGCCTTCTTTGTCAAATAAGGGGCCTCCTCTCACGTCTTGGGGGCCTCCTGCTCTGCGTTCTCCTGCTCTGCGCTCTGGATTCGATCTTTACCCATCTTAGGGGTGGTCTCTTATCTCCTGGTGGACTCCTCTTCTCTCCCAGGCGCCTTCTCTGCCAAATTACTGGCAACCTTTCCTATCTTAGTGGCCTTGTTATTTCCCGGGGACCTTCTTAGCCGTCTTCGAGCCTTCTTTTCCGCTTGGGAGCCATCTCTCTTATCCAATGGCCTTTCTCTCCTATTTTAGGGGCCTCCTCGTTCATCATGGGGTCTCATTTCCAATCTTGTGTCGTTCTCTTCCGAATTAGGTGCCTCCTGCCACGTCTCTGGATCATCCTTTTCTATATCGGTGGAACCTCACCCGTTTGGGGCCTGCTTTTGCGTCTCCGAAACCTCATCTCATATCCAATGGCTTCCTTTTCCGTCTTAGGGCCTCCTCTCATATTCTGGGGCCTCCTTTCCGGTGTTGGGGCCTCCTTTGCAATCCTGGTTACCTCCGTGCCATTTTTGACACTCTCTTGATTTCTGGGGATGCCTACCCTCTCCTAGGTGACTCCTTTTTTAAATTAGGGGCCTCCTCTCACGTCATGGGGGCCTCCTTATCTGTGTTTGGAGCCTCATTATCCTCTTAGCAGGGTGCTTTTGCGTCCTAGTCCTAGATCTTCTGTTCCAGGTTCCTCCTCTTCCAAAATATGGGCCTCATCTGGCTCGTCTCGGTGGCCTTCTCTCGTTCCTGCGGAGACCTTCTTACCCGTCTTGGGGCCCCTATTGCGTTCGGAGAAATTTTATATTGCAGGGGCATCCTCTTCCTTCTTGGCGGCCACCATTTCCAACTTAAGAATACCCTGCCACCCATCGGAAGCCTTCTCGTCTAACCTGGGTGGCTTCTTGCCCGTCTCGGTGGCATCCTTTCCGTCCTGAGGGTCTCCTTTTCGTGCTGGGGTCTCCTTTTCGTCCTGGGGCCTCCTTTTCGTCCTGGGGGCTACCTTCCAATCTCTGTTCTATGTCTTAGGGGCCTCCTTTTCGTCTTTGGGTGCATCCTTTTCGTTCTGTGGCCTCCTTTTAATCCTGGGGGCCTCCTCCCAATCTCTGTTCTACGTCTTGGGGGGCCTCATTTGCGTCCTGGGTGCATCCTTTTCGTCCTCGGGGCCTCCCTTTCGTCCTGGGGGCACCTCCCGATCTCTGTTCTACGTCTTAGGGGTCTCGTTTTCGTCCTGGGGGCCTCCTTTTCGTCCTGGGGACCTCCTTTTCGTCCTGGGGGCCTCCTCCCAATCTCTGTTCTACGTCTTGGGGGCCTCCTTTTCGTCCTGGGGCCTCCTTTTCGTCCCCGGTGGCCTACTTTTCGTCCTGGGGGCCTCCTCCTAAACTCTGTTCTACGTCTTGGGACCTCATTTTCGTCATGGGGGCCTCATTTTCGTCATGGGGCTTCCTCTTCGTCCTGGGGGCCTTCTCTCAATCTCTGTTCTACTTCTCTTATACAGACCTGATTATATTTCCTGGGGGCGTCGTCAGTCTTGAGGCCTCATTGACAGCATGATCTTCTGTCCCGTCGGCCTCCTTGCTCACCTTTTTTGCTGTGCATTTGCGGATAGGGGCCTCCTCAAATTTCAGGGGGCGGCGCCCCCCCCCCGACCCCAGCTTCACGGCAGGGGGGCGATTGCCCCCTGCCCCCCCCCGGTGGCGACGCCCTTGCCGGTACGTACAGAAAGTATGCACGTTCCACTGCCGAACGGTAGGTAGAGACCGTTCATACGTACGCTCGCTACATACGCTGGTACAGACCGTACGTGCTGTCGTTACGACCGGTAGTACGGACCCATCGTGGGATTGTTACGGCCAGCGATAATCTAATCTAACCTAACCTAACCCAACCAGAAAACCAGAAACGTCCGGAACAAATTTGTTGGCCATAACGTCATCGAATATATCGAAAATAAAATAAAGCAGCATCACAAGGAATTTCCGGCACTTATCGACTGTTGCTGGTGCGGCGTGCTGCGAGTATTCATTATCGGAGATAATGTCGAATTAACTCAGAAACATAAGGTTTTCAATGTCAATCTCCCCTCGGGTCACACTTCAGCACTGGATCTGAGCCTCGCAAGTCCACAATTGGTGTCTTCATTTGAGTGGTCGGTACACACCGACCCTCTTGGCAGCGATCATTTTCCTGTGTGGCTGTGTTACCGTGATGGGGCAATTCCTGGCTCTAGACCACGGCGCCGGAATCTTCGGAAAGCGGATTGGTCACAGTTCGCAGCTAAAATGGATGCCCTTGTCGAGGCGGACCGTGGATCCTCTCCACTAACTGTACACAACTTGACAGACAAGCTTCTTCAATCAGCAGCAGGAACTGTTCCGCGCACCACTGGCACTCCTCGTCGTACCACAGTCCCGTGGTGGACTGAGACTTGTCGTGACGCTATACGGAAACGTAGACAAGCCTTCAGGGCCTTTGGTAAGAGATGTACAACCGCAAATCTTGTTGCATTTAGACGAGCACGAGCCCTTGCGCGCCGCACAATCCAGGAGGCGAAGCGAGTGTCCTGGAGGGATTATGTAAATAACTTGTCTCGTTTTTCGCCAACCTCACAAGTGTGGCTACGTATAAAGCGTATTTCAGGCCACTATGCGCCATTGCCACTCCTAGTTTTAGAGGTTGCTGGACGACGCATCATGCATCCTGCTGATGTAGCTGATGAGATTGGCGAAGTGCTGTCAGAAAGATGTTGCGTAAATAATGCTGACCCAAAATGTATCCGTCACAGACGGCGTTGCGAAAAAACACCTGTAGATTTCTCCACCTCCCATCAGCTGAATTACAACCAATATTTTACATTGACCGAACTCACATCAGCGATAGAGTCACTGCGGAATGTATCTGAAGGTCTGGATGATATTCATAATAGTATGCTGAGACATCTGCCAGTTAGTGCTGTTCACGAACTTCTACGAGTCTTCAACAGGCTTTGGAATCGCGGCACCTTCCCGGAATCCTGGCGGGAGTCTATTGTGGTGCCTCTACTTAAACCTGGCAAGAACGCATGCGATCCACATAGTTATCGGCCTATTTCACTTACATCGTCTTTGTGCAAACTTATGGTAAAAATGGTAAATGTCAGGTTGTCGTGGTTCTTAGAAACAAATGACATTTTAGCCAGTGCTCAGTGCGGTTTTAGGAAGTATCGCAGTACGGTAGATCACATTTTAGCTCTGGACACCACCATACGTACTAGTTTTAAGGAGAAGCGACACGTTGGTGCCATCTTTTTTGACGTAGAAAAAGCATATGATACTACATGGCGGTATGGTGTCATGAAGAAGGTGTTTGACTATGGTATTCGTGGTGCTATGGCTACCTTTATCGACAATTTTCTACGTGATCGCATTTTTCAGGTTATAATTGGTAACTGTCTTTCCCGACGTTTTCATCAAGAGAACGGTATACCACAGGGCATTGTTTTAAGTGTTGCTTTATTTGCTATCATGATTAACGACATTGGAAACTGTCTTCCACATTCTATCGGTCGATCCCTCTTCGTTGACGATCTTGCAACTCGGTGTAGTGGCGCAAGCACCCCCTCTGTAGAACGGCAGCTGCAACTAGCAGTGGATCGGCTCGAGAACTGGAGTTTTAAGAATGGTCTTATGTTTTCCAAGTCAAAGTCTGTGGGTATTCATTTTTGTCGTCGTCGTAGCCCGTGCCCTGATTTTTCAGTGAGAATGTTTAACACCGAGATCGCTACGAAGCCGGTGTGCAAATTTCTGGGAGTGTATTTTGACAATCGGTTGACATATCGAGAACACCTTGGAAATCTCAGGGGTAGATATTTTAAGTCATTAAACATCATGAAATGTGTGACAAAAATATCTTATGGCGCAGACCGTAAGACACTACTGCTTTTCACCGAGCACTTATCCGTTCCAAACTGGATTACGGTTGTTTCGTGTATGACTCGGCTTGTAAGTATAATAAGCGGATGTTGGATGTTATACATACTCAGCTTTGCGAATTGTCACTGGCGCTTTTCGAACCTCCCCTACAGCAAGTTTCCAAGCTGACGCTCATGAACCATCCCTTGCCTTGCGGCGTCTCATGCTTGGGATGAGATATGCGTGTAAGCTTTCGCAGTTCCCAGACCACCCAACATATGATATGGTATTTTCGTCACGCATTGCCAACATATTCCGTGGAATATCAAACCTGTGTTCGAAACCCTTCTGTATCAGGCTCTCCAGCGCATTGAATCGAATCGGAATCACTTTCCGTGGTGTGATCAAACCAAGCGCTCTGGACACTCCTCCATGGGAGCTATTGTCACCGACAATCGATATTTCCTAGAGCGAAACTTACAAACATGACTCCCTACCTCAGGAGTTCCGAATTAAAGCTCCAGAGCTCTAAAAATTGCCGGTTCCGCTACACACCAATTTATGGACACACGCAATTGCTACATGAAGAGAGAAAACTTCTTAAATCACTACGAGTAATCGAAGAACATGTGCCAAGTCGTCGATTTATGTGTTATAAAACATCTCCGTATATAAAATATTTCAGGTACTTCGAGGCTTATCCTTAGGTCATTCAATCTGTGTTTCTTGTCAAAACATAAAATACATGGAATGAAATGATGTAAATACGATCACATCAGCGCTTTAATGTTGGACTATCGCTTCATAACTTGTTCACATTTGCTCCGGTTATCCCATGTCATGGTTGTGGCCTTTTTTAACCTGCAGTTAACTCCATGGCACGGATTACAGCCAAGGGTATATTTGGGATTAGGGCGTGGTCGCCGCTACAGTTTGAATATTCTACAACACAGCTGATCTCCACAGGCACCGTACAAAATCAGCTAAAGGTTCATATCAAATCGGAGAATATGTGATTCGTTCAATATACTAGCACATATCAAGACGAGAAATTCACAATTGATGGCAATGTATTCCTTCTTCCTTTCTGAAGTTTTCATCATTTCCCTGCTTAGACTGTTTAGACAGACATGATAACCATAACTGATCAATGATGTAAAATGCTAGCTTTCCATCCTTGAATGCATGTCTTGTTTTTTTTTTCAAATCATCCACAATTTCTAAGAAACAATGTTCTTCATCTGCGCAGGTAAACATGCATTTTTTGGACAATGGTATAAGGAATTGCATGGACCAACACCATGGCAAACTGGGTGACAATTGTGGTGTGCAAGATGATGCCAAAGCCAACCAGAACTGTATTGAAAGAACATGTCCAAAACCAGCTATATTACAGCACTTGCTAACATTGGCAGCCCATGCATGCAAAATTAGGCTTCAGATTTAGTCAAATTTTGTTAGGTTGGTTAATGTTATGCATTGCATCATGCTTAATCCAAGATGCCATGCTGCTAAGCAAATACCTACCAACATCTTGTCGTGTTGCAAAACAGCCCAATTTTTAAGCCTTCGTCATGGCCATCAAGGTGTGGTCAATGTTGGTCAGACATGCAGCTGATGGCTGCAAATGGGCTGGAAGGGCAGCATTTCAACAAATTGGGGATTGCAAGAGGGCTGGAGGGGTGGCATTTCAAGAAAATTAAGTAGAGTTTCAGCCAAACAGTTCTCAAATTCAGAGCCATTGCCTTTTCCATGAAAGACTGCATCTGCAAATGATTAATCACTCACCTCGTAGGGTGTGTGCCAAGCTTAAAGATGAGGGGATATGATCATGAAGTTAAGTATCTTTTACATAGCAAAGGCAAGTGCTCAGAAGACATCACCCCTACCCATACCTAGGTAGGTACTTACCACATACACCGGGCACCAGCTCGCAAACTACTCCCCGGTTGCAAATCCTGTGCCTTTGAACCGAATATTCTTTTCAGACAATTCCTTGTGCTTACTTGTCACGTGACGTTTCAGTGGATACTCGTAGCTATACCAACTACAACCTGTTACGCCACAATGCACAAATTGTCTTGATGCCCAGGCATCCGACTTCTTGGGACTTCTGATCTTGCTCAACTTTCGCTCCTTGGGCATTGTGGCAAGCAATCACGGGACCACTCGAAAAGGAAGAGCCCACGCGCAATAACCGCATAAAAACTGGTCACGTTTGAAAGGAACTGCACGGAAGCAAGCTCAGCTGTCGCTCTGTCAACTTCATTTATTGGAGTTGTCTACCGCTCGTGAATCACTTCATTCTGACGTCATGATTTAATATTATATTAACATTTCCTGGCATGGACTACATTATCTACCTACAGTATTTAATCTCCAATAAAAATATCACAAAATACAACAATTATTAGTGCAATATCAGTATTAATAGGAAAACGTATCTTTAAATAATACATGACGTCAGACCGGCGTGATGCCAGCGGTGCCTAGCGGCATCGATCGCAATAAATTCAATTGATAGAGCAACCCAAGAAATGTGACGTTTATGGCGTCTGGCATACAAATGCGCCAGTTTTAAACGAATATCACGGATTTTAATAAATAGGCGCATTGACTTGTGAATATATGCCTGTTCCATACATTACTAAAATGAGACAACTGTTTGTTACTTTTCTAATTATAAAGAAATATTTTCTGTTTTTTACCCAGCAGGGAATATTATGAAATAATTAAATAATGCGCAAATAGAAAGTGTGTACACTTCCTTAAAAGTGTATACACCGAGCTACGCATCCCGAAGGAGGGAGAGAATCACCTGGAGTTTCCGTATCACAATACAATATATATATACATATATATATATATATATATACTTTGTTATAGGACATGAAGATGAAAAATCCATGATTATGTATCCAGCAATGCTCATCAATTTTGCCTTAAACTGGCGAGATTTGCTTGTGATACGTCGCGCTACATGGCGCTACATTGCCAATCCAGTATACAGAATACAACATTCATCGTAGAATCTGGATCATGGTATAATTGCCATTCAGATTCAATGATCTGGATGTGGAGTGTGGATTGTGGAGTCGATGCTTTAATGTGTGCAAAGCATCGCTGAAGACCGAACCTCTGGAAAGCTAGGGAGTGTGGGTGGGTGCGGGAGGAGTCTAAGGCCAGTTGTAGCAGCTGCACCAGCTGACGCTGACCCCCCCCCCCCCTCCCCAGGCCCCCGTACGCTTCTGGTTCAAGACTGCTTCAAATAATTCCAAGATACGTTAGCTTAGATGCCATAGATGTTTATTATCCCATGTTTATTATCCCGCAAATGTTTATTATCCCACTAATTAATATCATTTAGTGTTGTTTATGCATACTCTGTTGCATTGATGTTGTTCACGGTCTGATGCTGATGGAATTGATGCGACGTATTCAGTTTTCTTATTTTCTGCCGCTCTTCCGACACATAGGTATACGAAGTATTGAAACACATTCTCTAAATTCGATACATCTGCAAAAAGGTCATAAGCAGATGCGCTACCTACCATAGTAGCTACGTAGCCACGTTTCCAGACCTCTGTAAATCTCTAAAACTCATTGCATCTTACGTCGGCTACAAGACTACGTACACGGACGGTTCTAAGACTGAAGCTGGAGTTGGCTCAGCTTTTGTCAGCGGCTCTTCCACACGCTCCTTTACGCTACCAGCTCAGGCATCAGTGTTTACATCCGAGTTAGTAGCCATTAACAAAGCCTTGTGTTTTATACAGGTATGTGATGAAACATTACACCTCATTTGAACAGATAGCCTTAGTAGTCTTTTGGCATTGCGATCCTTTAATCCATCACACTCCATTGTCCAGGAAATAGTTTTACGGTTCATGTCACTACGTGCAGAGGGTAAGATTGTCGTTATATGCTGGATTCCGAGCCACGTCGGTATATTGGGGAATGAGGCCGCTGACGTGGCTGCTAAGCGAGCGACACAGAAACCATGTACGCGTTATGTGCCTATTCCTGCTCGAGATATATATCCCGTCATCAAGGACTACGTTTTTCGGGAGTGGCAGGTACTATGGGACGCGGTGGGTGAAAACAAGATGAGGACAATTAAACCTGGCATCGGCCAGTGGTCCTCGTGCTCGCGTAGGACTAGGCGAGACGAGGTGACACTGTGCCGCCTACGCATTGGTCACACGTATGCAACGCATGAATATATTCTTTGTGGTGATGAGGTGCCCATGTGCCCCAGATGCCAAGGACGCCTTTCAGTGCGTCACATCCTAACCTCATGCCCTCAGCTTTCTGATGTTTATAGGTTTTACTTTGGACGATCGCAGCCGTTCTCAATTCGTGACGTTCTGGAGGATGGATCGGACGCAGTAAATTCTGGTCAATTGTTCCATTTTCTTTTAAAGGTAAACTTTCATGCTATATATTCCCGTGTCTGATGAACGAGAGTAAGCTTGCACATTAGGTTTTCATAGGATGGACACAGTTTAAATAGGTTCGTCATGGGCGCTGTATAACCAATGCAGTTGATGCGCCCAAAAACCCTAATAACTAACTATTGCGTGTAAAGAAAGCATACGACCTTCAATATACCAGGAGGTGCTGAGTTGACATCAAAAGTAACGTTAAGGATTATACTTTATTACTCAACGTTTCGGCCAGGGGCCATCGTCAGGAGTGATATAAAAATGTCAAGTTTAACAATTGAAGAAAAAAAAAGCACGCGAGAAAAAAAGCGTGCAAAAGACACGTGGAATGCAGAAAAGCCTCCTCCGTGGTGCAGACACTTAAGAAACTCCGAACCAGAAACAAACTATGTCAAGATAGAATCCTCTGAGGAAGCCCGAGCCGATGGTCCATATACATATCGATACATACACTCACGCACATATATAGACATAGATCCAATATAACGCGTAATACATAAAATATAATTTATGTTTATGTAATTTTATGTGATATACCAAGACGTCGTTTGCGTGTTTAGTTGCGGCCGTAGATTACGTATGTGTAGAGATCGAGGACCTTTAGATCAGCGTTGTCCCTGGCTGTTGCTAGAATTTCTACTTTGAAGTTTGTGTTAGTGTCGCTGTGTTCCATGTTAGAATGTTTGTCGATCATGTGTTCGCCTAAAGGTGTGTATGCTCTCCGAAGTCTGGCATCTCCCAAGTGCTCATTGTACCTATCCCTGATACTACGTTTGGTTTCACCGACATAAAATATTCCAAGACAGCGGTTGCACGTTATTCTATAAACTACGTTTTTCCGCGTGCATCTACCTTTGAGCCCGTTGATACAGGTGTGGCACGTTCTTCTACTAGCGGGGCATGACGGCATTTCCAGGGCTGAGCGGACCAGGTATGATTTCAGCGTAGGTCCGCTAGTCCAGGCTACCCTAACATGGTTTAGATGAGACGAACGGATGGCTGCGTTTACTTGTCGACATAGTTGGTCATCGACAAAAGGAAGTGGGCGCTTTGGGTGGGCTTTGGCCATGCGTGGGTGGTCCTTGTGTTTGACGATCTCCAGCGTTGTTTCTGGAGTCAGAAACTGCGGCGTGAGGCCAGCAGCCGACCGCAGCGCACCACAAGAGGACGAACTTCACCTAGGTACACATTCATCATACCAACCACCTACGCCACTCCCGGATAAAAATAATTTACTTCACCACGCGGCTACCAGTGGAGAGAGCTCGGGTAGTTGCATTACTTCTGGCACCCACGGTACGGACACCAACGGCGATGGCACTGAACAATATCGTACAAATCGCACGTCTAATCTAAGTAAGTTACCTCTAGACTCAGATATATTGGAATTGCTTGACAAAGGCCCCAATTTTGCGTTAGCTCAAAAAGTAGATCGTAGCTGCTTAGAAAAGGCAGAATCAGGCGTAGAAAGGGCGATCTATGGTTTGCGGTGGAGGAATGTGAGGGAGACAAAACAGCAAACTGTACCTCGGGTACCGCAGGCAGGCTTATCACAAAGCACCTCTAGCACAGGTCATTCAAAGCTTCGCCCCATGTTTCCCGACACTCCTGCATACCAACCAACGAGAGCCACAACTCAATTAGAATCCGAGTTGAAAGATTTAAAAACAAAAGTTATAAAAGCATATAAATATCACAACAAAGCATCGAACAAAAGGTCGGACAGTTATGCGAAACAGAGGGAAGTACTTCGGGAAATGAAAAACAACGATAATGTAATAGTAAAGCCGTCAGATAAATGCAAAGGATTCGTCGTGCTAAATCAAACGGATTACATTGAAAAGGCCAGGAAAATAACGGACGATTATCAGAGCTTTTCTTCCCAGCCAAACCCTACCAAACGTCTCGAAATCGAAACATGTACTATTATCAAGGAAACTTTATCAGGGAAGTTACATAAAGACACAGTGTTATCTCTCCTTCCTCATTCCAGCTGCACAGCGGAATTATACGGGCTCCCCAAAAACCACAAACTAGAGGTTCCACTGCGCCCTATAGTGACGGCGAGTGGTGACCCCCTAGACAAGTTATCTTGGTTTTTGAGCAAGATTCTTGTCCAGATACTAGCGTTGGTTCCCCGCCCATCTGACAAACACGGAGTCGTACCTACAGAGGGTGAAAGAAACGTTTCCTACCAAACTTCCGGAAGGCAGTATTGTTTTCACCATGGACGTGAAAAATGTATATGGCAGCATTCCGATAAAGGAGGGAATAGATGCTGTGATTCGTTTAATCGAGGACAATCTGGATGACATTTGTCTTTTCGGGATTCGGATACAGGACTGTGTGAAATTACTAACACATATTTTCAGCAATAACCTCATACGTTTCGGTAACTCCATGTACAAGCAAACAAAAGGAGTGGCTATGGGTAACCGATGTGCACCTCCTTTAGCGATTGCTTTTATGCACCGCCTTGAGTCGATCTTCTTAGCTTCGTATAATTTGAAACCAGCTCTCTACATGAGGTATATAGACGATATTTTTGGTGTTTGGACACATGGCTTGGCATCTCTGCTCGACTTCTTTGCAGAAATTAACCAACAACACTCCAGCATCAAATTCACCTTAGAACACACTGGTCATAGCAGTTCGATTCCTTTCCTTGATACGTTGTTTGTAGTTCAGGCTGATGGAAGCTACACCACCGAACTGTACTTTAAACCTATGGCAGCCCCCATTATATTGCACTATGATTCGGCCCACCCGATGGCCACTAAAAAGGCCGTTTTAACATCCCAAATGAGGAGAGCAGCACGAGTCTCCTCCGATACTATTTCATGCGAGCGGAGCCTTGCGAAGATGACAACTCTTTTCCTGGAAAACGGATACCCAGCACATCGGGTACACTCCGCCGCTCGTGCTGTTCACCCTCATAACAGGAGTAGGATAAGTGGGCAACGTCGGCATCGAGCGGGTAGTAATCCCAACTATGTTTACATGAGACTTCCTTTTGTCGATGACCAACTATGTCGACAGGTAAACGCAGCCATCCGTTCGTCTCATCTGAACCATGTTAGGGTAGCCTGGACTAGCGGACCTACGCTGAAATCTTACCTGGTCCGCTCAGCCCTGGACATCCCGTCATGCCCCGCTGGTAGAAGAACGTGCCACACCTGTATCAACGGGCTCAAAGGTAGATGCACGCGGAATAACGTAGTTTATAAAATTACGTGCAACCGCTGTCTTGGAATATTTTATGTCGGTGAAACCAAACGTAGTATCAGGGATAGGTACAATGAGCACTTGGGAGATGCCAGACTTCGGAGAGCATACACACCTTTAGGCGAACACATGATCGACAAACATTCTAACATGGAACACAGCGACACTAACACAAACTTCAAAGTAGAAATTCTAGCAACAGCCAGGGACAACGCTGATCTAAAGGTCCTCGAATCTCTACACATACGTAATCTACGGCCGCAACTAAACACGCAAACGACGTCTTGGTATATCACATCAAATTATATTTTATGTATTACGCGTTATATTGGATCTATGTCTATATATGTGCGTGAGTGTATGTATCGGTATGTATATGGACCATCGGCTCGGGCTTCCGCAGAGGATTCTATCTTGACATAGTTTGTTTCTGGTTCGGAGTTTCTTAAGTGTCTGCACCACTGAGGAGGCTTTTCTGCATTCCACGTGTCTTTTGCACGCTTTTTTTCTCGCGTGCTTTTTTTTTCTTCAATTGTTAAACTTGACATTTTTATATCACTCCTGACGATGGCCCCTGGCCGAAACGTTGAGTAATAAAGTATAATCCTTAACGTTACTTTTGATGTCAACTCAGCACCTTCTGGTATATTGAAGGTCGTATGCTTTCTTAACACGCAATGTCTAAAACCCAGGAGCATCTAAGAGCCATTCTTCGTTGTATTAAACAATAACTAACTAACTAGTTTCAGATCTTAGGTGCCCGAACTCCTCCCCCCCCCCCCGGTGAACGTTATGTGAGAGGCATGTTGACCGGGTATCTTCTGCATTTCCTACGGTAGCGTTGCTCGCACTCGAAATGTAACGGAATGTGGTGCGTACAGAACCGGGCTGTTAAAATAAACAACTTGAACTGGATATTGATGCAATGTTTCCTTCCAGAGACAAAGTTCCGCGATGACAATTCAAAATGATCCAATTGGACATTCATTGCATGAGAGGGCTGTAAGTATTTTCCTCTTTACTCTCATGGGCAAATATTATTACATAAAGCAACACCTATGATAGTGAAAGTAATCTAAAGCGCAACACTAGCCAACGGCCCTGACCGCTAACGATTGTGTGATCGGGTTAAAAACCATCAAGGTGGCGAGATTCGAACCCACGACCATCCGTACTTAAAGCGGACGCCTTAACCAACTGGGCTAATCGTCGAAGCGGCGTGTGCCGAGTACGCGATGTAGAGCATGCTGACTGAGGAGATGTTTATTTCCTCGACGATCTCCGACGAAGCGTCGCATGTTCTTTACACACCACCATTAGATTATATTATGATGTAATATATTTTACATATTATGCTACGTTATTTTAGTTTACCTATTTGTTTGCCAACTGAAAAGTAATCATTTGCGGAGAAATTGAGTGGTCGCATCATCATTCTTACATTAAAGTACCGTGTATTAAAAAAAATCCCCCAAAAATAGTATTTTACCTAGGTCTTGAATCTTGATATAGGTATACCGGTTTGGCTGGGCTAGGTTCCGTTTTTAAGCTTTATGATTTTCAGAAGATAAATTGCTGGAGTTTTTTTTTACTTTTTCTCCAAAGGTATGTACGGCTACGTTAGGTTAAGTGATGTTTAATTTCTATTATATTTTAAAAACATTCTTTGTATGCTATGTTACCTAACCCAAAGCCTCTTTTTGACATTATTTTCCTGACAACCTGAAAAGTAAGCATTTGCACAGAAAATAAGTGGTCCCATCATCTTAATCACGGGTCGTCCGTCCCCAGCCAGCATTTTGACCGGGCCCCGACTGGGCCCAGCCGGACAGACGGCAGGGCAGTGGCCGGGCAGCCCGACTGGGCCACAGTTGGCCCATGCAACATTTATTCGCTGGGGCCCAACATGGCCCCGGTCGGTTTTCCGACCGGGGCCCAGCTGGGCAGTGACTGGGCGCCCGAGTCTACGTCGAGCACAGGCGTGGCGCGGACTGGGCACGGACCGGGCCCCGGCTGGGCAAGCGAGTCTACGCCAAGCACGAGCGTGGCGCGGACTGGGCACGGACCGGGCCCCGGCTGGGCGCGCGAGTCTACGCCGAGCACGAGCGTGGCGCAGACTGGGCACGGACCGGGCCCCGGCTGGGAAAGCGAGTTTACGCCAAGCAGGAGCGTGGCTCAGACTGGGCGCGGACCGGGCCCCGGCTGGGCAAGCGAGTCTACATCGAGCACAAGCGCGGCACGGACTGGGCGCGGACCGGGCTGAGGCTGGGCACCAACTGGGTGGCGTTGAGTGTGCAACGAGCAGGGCCAGGTTGCGCCACAACTGGGTATCCCATCCCGGTTCGCACCGGTGCGGGGTGCCGCGTGCGGTCGGCTGATTCGGAAAAATATAGCATTTCAGCGTAATAGTGACGTAGTGAGACGCACACTAGACACACCACGTTTCCACCGATAAGCGCGGTTCGCTCCCAGCTGTCACCGGTTTTTAAATGCCGTGTATAATGCAAAACGTATATTAATTCTTGGCAAAACACAATGACGTACATTACTACTACTCTAATAGTCGCTAAACGCAAGCTCTGAGTTCCTTGGACTGTCGTTTCCAGATCGAACGGACTCCTGAAGCTCTTCCGTAGCGGTATCGAGCTCATGAGAGCGACGCTCGACCGGTGGTGACTGGCGGTCAATGTGCACGCGCTCCAGCCTCCTGCCGCCGCAATCCCGCGATCCTTGAAGCCATTTCCCCAATGCGAAATCGATTTCTCGCATGGTACTCTCGGCCGTCCGCATGTTCTTCTTCACCGCCACTGAAAAGTGCGAAGCCATCAGATGTAGCATCAACTCTTTTATTGCTTCACACAAGTTAGGCACACTAAGGTTGGTTGAATGGCTATTTACGCTCTTAACTAAATCAACCAAATCCACCATTTCGTTATTGGGGTTTAGGGGCGCACCAAATGCATAGGCTATACCGCGCCCATTAGGTTAGTCGAGCCAGGTATAAACGTACCGATGCCAAGGGGTGATAGTACGCAACAGCATGCTATGGCATTTCATGACCTCGTATTTTGCGCAGTCAGGTGATATATATCCATGTGCTACACTTGTGGGCGGGAGTAAACCAAATCAAAACCAACAGCAGACAGAAACTGGGCGAGTTTTGCGACGCAGCGTGAACCAATCCACAATCTCACTTGCACAGGAAAAACGCAGTGTTCGCCGTTTACGGAAGGCATGCAGCAATGGACTAGTTGTAGGTTGTGAGATATATACACCAAATGAAAGAGGGAGTTCTAATTCGGACAATAATGGGTGTATCACCATTCATCAAACAACCGTTTTCTCAAAATTTACAAAGAAAAGGTTTTGCGACCGTGGGTACTCCCTGACCGATGACGTCACAGTTTGGGAATGCCGCCATTACGGTCCGTTGCGGCGTTGGTTTAGTGCGGCATCGCGGGGACGCTGGTTGGTAATGTTCCATTAGCGGTGGATTTATTGGCGAAATATGGGTTTCTTGAGTCGGTATACATGCACACCAGTATTCTTGTTAGTTTAAAGGGTAAAATATCAGTGCAATGATGAAAACGTACGGGTCTATGCATAGGTAATCGGCGTGCGCCATTGTTCGTATTCGTGTGATATCTGAGTACATTTGTATCCTTCGACCAGTTTGATATATGACCGATATTCGGTTGAGTTAAATACGGCTAGAAATGATACATAAAACATGTTAGGGTTTGTAACCAATCTTATTTGTGCCTGTAACAACCCTGCTTAGGTATTATATTATGTCCTGTACATTCTAGTGTTTGGGTACAATCTCTAGCAACATGTGAAATATCTGCTAAATGAATACCTGCCAAACTGGTTAGCCTGATGAGAAACTATGCTGCATTTTTGTCATAAGCAACCTCAAAATGAACTGGATAGGGTATTGGTGGAGCAGGTGTCATATAAACTGCCACATCAGATGAAAAATGTGCCACTCATCCACCCTGGTCCAAAACCAACTTTTGGGCACTGCCTAAGGGAATGGGGTGATTGCAACTTTTGGCTGATAATATCCAGCAAGCGGCAGCAATTAATTTTTGCTGGCTGAAATGCCAACCCTGGTATAGTATGGTAACATATACGCAGACCCTTCAAACAGTCTTATCAGACCACCTGACGTCCCTCCCCCCCCCCCATTGGAACCAATATCACCCAATTTCAAGGGGTTATTTTGGTTTTCCACATGTTTCTTGGTTTTAACAAACAGTTGGTTGGTTTTAACAAAGCAGCACACGTGATGCCTGCTGACACAATACCAACATAGTTTGGTGCAATGTTTCAGATTTTTGTGAACCCCCCCCCCAAAAAAAAAAACTAGGTACCAGTGTTACATAATATATGGGCAGCCTCTTAGCATAGATGCAGGAATGGGGGGGGGGGTACAGGTGCATGCACCCCCTGACTTTGGGGTGCTTAAACATTAAACCTATGACATTGACTGGAAGGGATTGGAAAAAAGAGTGGCATACCCCTACTCCCCCACCGTTTAAGATAGTTCCTACAAACTGGCTGGTTCGATGGAGTTTTTCTTTACCGATCATAATTTATTCCGATGTGGAAACTTGTGTGCTGCCTGCTCATACAATACCCCTACCCATTTTACCTGTTTTCTACATGAATATTAATATCCTTTTGAAACTGAAACAGTTCCCCATGATGTATTGTGCCTATGCTGTGTACGAATTTGTGCGCCACATTCGTGTCTAGTCCATGAGTAGCTGAGCACCAAACTACGTAGGAAAAGGGTACTTAGGTGGGAGCTAGTCGATGCCTACACATGCCTCTGAAAATGTGAAGACGTCAATAATTTTGAAAATAACCCAATTCCATGTCTTTGTCAAGTCAGATCCGTGTACTCACATAAAAATGATCTCCGCAGCACTATGCTGTCTTGTTTATCGGGTCATTTCTCCTTACCACTTTGCACCAGAGCTTTCTCCTTTTGCGATCACTAGGAACGAAGGCAAACAGTTTTTCTGGTGTAGTAATTGTTGTGTTGGTGCACTTAGGAACGAAACAATATCGGCAATATCCACCTTTCTCCTCCATTATACAACAGGAACACAACAACCCGCCGCAAAATACACGCAAATGCTAATGCCGGCCGGCGGCGACGAGTCCAGTACCAAACTGTGACGTCATCCAGCCGCAGTCAATCAGGATCGAGGAAATACATATGAGCAAAATACGGCAAGTTTGCTCATTCCAATGCAGAAAAAAATGCTCCCATGTGTTTCAGAATGTCCTAATTGACCAAAAATTGTCCACACACAAAAAAAATTGCCGACCTGCAACTAATCCATTGGTATGGATCAGCTGGTTTATCTGACCATGTAAGGTGATGCTACCAATGGGTAGAGATAAAAAAAATCAGAGGATGGAGAAGTCATAAACGTCAAACTTCGTGATATTGCTACGGCACAACCTGATGTTATTGGGGATGGTAGTCCCGAACCACTCCAAAGGAAAGAAACTCACCTGTCCCAAAAGTGCATAGTATGATGGACATATGCTTAAATCACATAACAAGAACGATGCTTATGGTTGGTGAAAGTCGGGTAAAACATCGAAGCTGAAGTCAGCTTGCAGGCCGTATGGTTCCAGTATATCACGGATTAATGAGGGAATTTAACTTTACCTTTGGGGACTATGGACTGTATCATACGAATAGGTCGTCGGTATACCCAGTGTAGGACCAACGGCTACCTGGGCACATTTCACCATGGTACGACCTGCTTACACAGACGCTTTTCAAAGGATTGGACATTTTCAGAGTCAGAGCACCGATATGAAAAATTATAATTACGATGGATCTATTAAGCGGTTGACTACTAACAAGTACTTACAGCAGCAAAGGATTGAGAGAGGATGCACGTGAAGGTAGACAACCACAATAGCCACATACCTTCTCCACCGAATATAAGCATCATTCATCAGTACATTTGAACTAAACCAGCATTCATAGCTTCAGCGAATCATTACTAACAGTTGAACCGTAACCCTATTATGTAAGAGGGCTTCAGAAGCTTCCGATAGTATTTTGTTCGACGTTTCTTAACGCGGTACGCTAGAGTTTTGAAATTTCGCGACGTCCCCTAAAGTTCTTTTCGGCGAATGATGCCGCTTTTTGTTATTGATGCGAGGCGGCCCTAGACAGTGAGCTTGGATGTCATGGCTGGCTATTTTTCTACAGCGTGATGAGCTTTCAAAGCCAGACAGATATCCTATAAAGACAGAGATGTTATGTATATCAGGACTAGTTTTTTGACAACACCGTTGGTGAAGAAAACATACATATTGATTGCACATTTAACGTCACTAGATATGTGCATCAATGGCAGCGGCGGTTCCAGGGTAACGAAGCAAGGAGGTAGTGGTGGTTTCAGAATGATAGTAAACCGAAACCTGGACATATCACATCATTGTTTAATATAACGAAGAATGGGTCTTAGATGCTCCTGGGTTTTAGACATTGTGTGTAAATAAAATATATATATACGACCTTCAATATACCAGGAGGTGCTGAGTTGACATCAAAAGTAACGATAAGGGTTGTACTTTATTGCTCAGCGTTTCGGCCAGGGGCCATCGTCATGAGTGGTCAACTTTGATGTCAACTCAGTACCTCCTGGTATATTGAAGGTCGTATATATTTTTATTTACACACCATATCACATCATTGCTGATTTCCTTGGAATTCGAATGGCAATGGAAGCGGATCATTTCCGAAATGGGCGGATCAAGGCCAGCTTTGGGGCCATGGACGATAATTGGCCGTAATTGACCAAAAACGTCCGCCTGAAGTTCAGCTACAATGGATGCATCCACTGTTCTGTAATTGAACTGTATTAAAGCACAAATAATGCATTATTAAATTGGACTCAATTAACAATAACTGGACCTCAATGTGAAATTAGAGCTTTTGTGAAACCAAAAAAAGTCATTAATTCACATTCTTTTCCTCCCTCATCCGTCGTTTGCGATTTTTCAGCTTTGTTTACGACAATATTGCAGGCAATGTTACAAGCTTTCAAACGATATCTTTCAAAAATATTGGCACATGTGTTATCGATATCTGAAGGGGGGTTAGAAAGGGGGGGAGGAATAAGCACCCACGTAACATTGATATATATTTGCATGCCTTACACATGTTAAGCTACCAACCACAATCCTGGCCTTACTCCTTCTGTAATGGGCTATGAGGGAAACTCAAGTCAATCATGAAATGATAGTGTGTTATTTTATCACTTACTGATTATGGTCTGATGCAGACGCGTTCCCTGGAACTTCTTCTTCCCTCCGCGCTTGGACTTCCCGGTGAGTGAGAAGAGATCAGATGCTGCGCTGTCCATGAGAGCCGAACAACAGAGCCGCACTACTGCCGTCACGTTGTCACCACCCAAGGTGGCCAAGTAGCACGCCTGGAAACATGAGCAACTTTTATTTATCTGATTGAAGGGAACATATTAGGGTGCTACATTACCAATGAAATCAATGCGCCCGAAAGTTAAAATAATTAACTTAGATTGCATGGCATAGACTGTTTGAAAAATCAGCCAGTCTCATGCTGTTAAAGTGACAATTTAATCCAAAATATGCCGAAATCAACAGTACCTTCCACCCATGGGGATTCTTCAGCTGTTGACAGCTAAAGAACAGATGAAGAATGCCAACAAAGGGTGATGTATACTGTTCGTTTGTGTTGATTGGTTAGTTGGTTATTGTAATGTACGGGCGCATAGACTGTGTGGGCCATTCAGCGCTATAACATCGTCAGTCAAACAGTGAAATGCAAGCAACATAGTCAGTGAAACAGCGGAAGTAAGCGAAAGTCAGCGAAAGTCAGCCAGAATGGCATTCCCCGGGGTGAAATACAGGTGTGATACCATCTGTGCTACAATCATCATTTTGTCAGATGCAAAAGCGAGTTAGTGAGGAGTATAAATCACAAATCTTGATTTCTTATAAGAAGCGGAAAAGCTGTCCCGATTAAACAATGTAAGACTTGTCGCTTAATGCTCCCCTAAGAGAGAGAGAAGCACGCCGAAAGTGGCGCCTTCGCTCATGGATAAGTCGGCAGCAGGCTGTTAATTTGGGCATCTTTTGGATTAAAGCATGATTGGGACAGCATGAGACTATGGCGAGTTTTCCTAAGAGACAAATTCCTGGGTAAATTAGATTATCTAAGAATATTTAGTGCAGTACTCGGTGGCTAAAACAGTTAAATACGGCAAGGGTCATCTATCACGCGGGAACGAAAACAATACCGATGTCAAGCAGTCAACAAATAAGCCATGACACAAAATACAACTTTAAAACTAGAATACGGTCCTGTTTACATTTAAGAAACTGTACGATAAACATACGCAAATCAAACCATACCATTGAGCTGCGCCGTTCTGGAGACTCCAGGTGCTCCGACAAAGCTGTGACGTCTTGGTGGCTGCGAGCCGGGATCGGAAGCCCCTCGGGCTTCAGTGACGTCACTGTCATTCCTGGGAGGCCATCTAGTCGTGCAGAGAGGGCATCCTGATTTTGTATTACTATATCTAGCTTAACAAGCACGGATGATAGTAGTCTCCTGGTAGCCTCTGCAGCACATTTGCGGATAGCATTAATTGTGAGGTGGTGGAAAAGCCACCAAACAGCCCCACGCACCTTGCTTCAAGATGTCATCAGCCAATGCAGTTAACGGAATCTTCACAGCTGTCAATATGTCCTAAAATTAATGTCATAAAGAATACCATAGTAATGATCAGTATGATGTTGTTCTTCAGTGGCAACATGCATTGCCCAACTGAACCAAAACAGCAGTCGTCCCCCCCCCACTTCACTGAAAACCGGTTGGCGTACAGATGCAAGTAGTTCGCCGGTTAGTTATTTATATATTTATTTATTTCAGCTTAAGGGCGCTTTGAAAAAAAAAACAGTCCACCGGACTATTTTGAATGTGCACATAGGAAGTCTTTCTTGGTTGGTTATTGGTTATTGGTTTTACGACACGTCGACCGCTGAGTCATGTAGCGTCGCCAATCTCTCACGCCGGTTGGTTGCGGGCGAAGAGTAGCGACAGGTGAGACTCGAACCCACAACCTTTCGATTGTGAGAGGAGCATCTTACCCCTAGACCACTCGTCCCCATAGGAAGTGTTTCTGAATTGGGCAGCACAAGAGGGCAGATAAGACGACATCGAAGATTAAACTTAGCATTAATTCCTCCTGAATAGCTTGCCTTTGTACGACTCCAATACTTTTCGGTGTGGAATATTTATAACTTCACGAATCGGACTTTTAGCTCTTTAATAAACGGTTCATCAAAATATTTAACACTACAGATTGACTGCCATTCATTATAATACCCTACGCTCCAGTGGAAATGGACCATATTGGAAAATTGGACCATATGTAGGTTGAGTTACCTTCGTTTTGGCTTGCAGCGACTTATGGGGCAGGCTGCATTCCAGGAGTCAAAGATACACGATTGGAGACCTGCTGGCAAGCTGTATGGTGGACAGGCACAATGCGTTTCTTTGGGCTAGGGGTGTGGTACGGTGCGGAGGCTTCACGCCGGGAAGCATGGTGGTGAGGAGTAGAACAAGTTGGTGTGCACCGCTTCTTTTGACTGGTAGCGTGGCATTCAAGTGGGGAGCCTTCACGCTGGGAAGCATGTTGGCGCGAAGTGGGATGCACAGATGCATGGCGTTTCTCCTGGCTGGGGATCCGCTAAGGAGATGCACGAAACGTGAGAGGAGGACGAGGCGGAGCTTGCAGTGTCGTTCTCCTTCGCTCTGGCTCAGGTGATGAACCCTGGTCGTACCTTGGGTTTGGCCTACAACGGTTAGCACATGCGTTAAATCATGAGCAATACAATAAGTACATTTACGCATATTCCCGGACCACCAAGGCAGGTGAAAACTCAACAGAACAGTGCAGGCTGTCCTAACATGAGCTATAATTGCCATCACCGAACGCACATACCCACACGCTGAGATGTCAGCTCACGATATTCATTCAAATTCAAAAGTTTCTTCCTTGAGAAGTTAACTGTTAGTTAGTTATTAGGGCTTTAGGGCGCATCGACTTGAGAATTTAACGGTTATATAACAATGGAGAGCAAATCCTGCATACCAACGGTTACTGTTCCACAATAAATGGCACATAGCGGTAACAGACGAGCAGTACATCCTACCTCCTTCGTCTGATGGGGATGTCGTCCATGTCTGATGTGCCTTCTGCCCTACGAGCCTTTTCTCTGGCATGCGAATATACGTCTACCAGGGTCAGAGAGTACACATCAACACATACATTAACATAATACATGTTGAGGCAGATGGCTCAGTTTGTACACGTACGAGCAGAGATCGATGGAGGAATAAACCGTGATACCTCATTTAGCCCTACTCAAAGCAGGGGGATATTTGTGCTCTACCAGGTTTTTTTTTGCTGCAGAGGCTGAACCCATCCAGCAATTTGCAGTCGCGGAGAAGCTATTCAGCGGTTTGCATGGAACTCAGTGGGGTTTCCTAAGTCTCCTTTCTACATATTGTTTTTTTTTTTAACTTGTTTTGCATGAACCCTCGTCACCAGAGGGTTCCTCGTTTGGGCCACTATCGTCAATTACCTACAATAGCGATTTTGTAGGTTGAAATTCGGAGTCAAGAACCTGTAACTATCCCGTGCTTTTGCAATACATAAACTAGTTAGTTATTGTAGTTGTGGAGTGTATCGACTGCACGAGTCACACAGCACCCATAATGCGCCATTCAAACATCAAGCAATCGAACATCAGTTCACACGAATTACCTGTCATGTCGTGGAATCTGTACTCAGATGAGAAGCCTTTGGACCATGCTGATGCCATCACATATGCATTCTCAGATTAATGGGGAGTGTAAACCACGGAAAAATGTATGTGAGGAATAGGAAGACGACATAAATGACTTACTAACCTGTAACCAGGAGACACGTCGCACGGTGTGAAGTCCAGTTTGACCCTGGGACCTCTTGGTGCATTACCATTGACGTAATTTTAGCACCCCTTTGAGAGGGCCAAAAACATGATCCTTGGCCCAGGTCGCCGTCATCTGGAGACCACCAGGTGCTGCACACCACGGCGATCTCATTCGTAACCATAAACTCAACAACGCGGAACATGGCTCAGCTTGATATCGGACAATCAGTATCTGCATGACATGAATCGATGTGTTACAATATATAAGCAAATCGCCGAGCACTTCAACTGCAGACCAGTGTGAGCACGATAAAAATACGCTTTTGGTCCGAGTGAATGTTTATTACATCAATCACTGCATATTTCCACCATAAGTGCTACATCACAGCAAACCTCAGCAATCATGATGCAGAGTTTGATAACACTGGTTCTAGCTGTCTCTACTCAAGTTTCTTATTTGGTGCACATACAACATATTGTCCTTAAACAAAGCTGCAACAAAGTGCGCGAGCAGATTTGGAATATTACATCTCAATATCCCTATGGGTATGAATGAGTGGGACTGTGACTGCATTGCGACAGTGAGGGAGGAGACAGCATTTATGCAAAATCTCACTGCGCTCCACAGCCAGTAGTTTGTCCTGAAATTCACCAACAATACAAATGCCTAATTTCAGAGAGTTTAATGGGTTTTCAAACAGTGGTGCCTGCTGCTCCAATGCTTGTACCACAAACACAATGCGGCCATCAGTAAGGTTAAGAATGTTCCTAACACATACCAATCTCCCATCCTGGAGTTCCACACATTTATCACGTGTGTTTACAGCAACTATGATTGTGTCATCTTCAAATTGTGTGTATTGACCAACAATATCAATACCTTGCACTACTGGTCCACAGTTATGTGGACCAACCAGTCTCCTTTGGCTGCGATTCCTTCTTTTGACATCAAGACACTCCAACTCAGTCACCCTTCTCAAAATTTGACTACACACATTGTCAGGCTTTCTCACTTTCCATTTGATGGTATTCAGGTATGACTCAAAAGGAATGCATGAAACACAATCTAGTGGACCATAAATCTCTACATCATCAACAACGTGAAGCAATGAATGCACGTTGTAAACCAAGAATTCCCGCCCAAAGAGGAAAGAAAAGTTGTTGACAAAGGTTGATAAGAGCTCCCTAGCATATGACGAAAACCTGCCTGACAAGGAAGGAGAGAGTAGAATCCGCATAGCTGTAGAAAAGGTGGTAAACTAGATGTACATGTCAGGAACCAAACCCTTCAGAGCCACAGGTCCTGAATACAGCAAAAATTGTCTGAGCTCAGCGGCCTTCCAGAGAACAAATTCTTCTAAGCTCCTTGGTTTCCTCACAAAACCACGAGGCATACTATTCCGCATAGCAAGAAGCCTCTCTGAAACCATCGCAATGGTTGATGATGGAAGACGGGATGTTAATGGGCCACTTGTCCATAACTTCACAATGGTCCGCAGAACACCCTGACACACAAGGTGCATGTAATCTAAAGGAAAATGTCGCACCATGTCAAAAGAAGGAATATCAGCAAAAGGAGACACACCCTTGTGGTGATATTCATCTGTCCTTGCCCTAAATGCCTCATCTGTACGACATTTTGCATTATGATTGGGAAATGTCATCCTTCTCTCAACATACTCGCCTTCATCTTCACATCGTTCACATCCATGATAACCAGTATGGGCCTTGATACACTTCAGATAGGAACGAGCTGGTGCATCCGCCATCACTGCACGTAACACAAACTGCATGACTTTACCCTGGTAGCTGAGGCCATGTTCCACCAAAGCACTGCATTTTCTGATGAAGTCACTGAGATATTCATTCAATGGAGTAGGCTTATGCACACCTACCCACACTGCTATGGTGAACACCTCCTTGCATATATTTGGGACCATTCCCAAAATTGGCCAAATACCAACTCGTGAGTTTCGAAAAAGTGGAAGGCCATCAATGTTCACAATGAGTTGGACAACATCCAGAGCCAAGACATTCACAGACAGCCGTTTCAGCATTGAACACGATGGCTTGGTGATACCAAAATAGTGGTAGCTTCCACCGCACAACACCATGGGGCGAATGTCGACCGGAGTTTGTAGAAGCGTCCTGGGATCCACAGGCAAGGACAAATTTGTACATGCAGCCAGAATAACCAACAGAGCACCAACAGCAGTGTGTGGGATGTTGAACTTTGCAGCCCATTGAGCAATTCTTCTGGCTGTCTCAAATTCTCCGGATGCCTGTTCTTCATCACTGGATCCTTCATCACAGTCCCTTGCAGCCTCCCCACCTTCTGACACAGATTCCTCCAATGGAGATTGAGTACCCAGAAACTCAACATCTTCCATGTCCTGAAACTCAACATTTTCCTCTCCTGTGTCAAATGTTGACATGTCATTGGCATGACTGCTTGTAGAGTCCTCTCCAACCAGATTCACTTGTGCTGGGCAAGCAGGAGTGGTAGCAGGCATATTGAGTGTGTTACTTGGTAAGTCATAGCAATCTGGGAATGCATCCACAGCTGCCCTTTCTAAGTACTCATCCATGGCTCGCCTCTTCCTCCTATGCTCCGTCCACCTGCTGTTACCATTTTGCCCATACATATTCTGCAACACAAGTTAATGGCCTTACTGAACTTGATTTCCACCTGTCTAAAGATAAATATGTCCAATGGGAGAGTTCATCCATACCATGGAAAATACCTGCAACATTGTTGCATTGTTGCAACACAACATGCATCTTGGCATGCTGTGAATGAAGCCAAAAAACAGGCATTTTTTGGTAACTTTGCAGTTTAAGGCAATTCATGATTTCTGGGAATTCCTTTGTCCCATGCAATGGTTGTGAATGTACTAAACATGGTGTTACTGAACATTTCCACTGCAAATGCACACCTTTCAGTTAGGAGATGCTTGGAGTTGGATAGTATAGCATAAAAAGTGCTGTTCAAAATAAAGAAACAATGTAACATAAGCAAACCTAGCCTAGCCTTCCATGCAATACAATAAGTTTTTGTTTCAAATGAGTTTGTAATTGTTGAGTGTGTTATGCAATAGCACGTGAATGGTGCTAGATGGTGAATGGTGCTAGCAAGTGAATGGTGCTGGGATATATAGCTCCCTAGGAACTTGAGATAAAGGATTGATTGGGGTGAGAGTATGTACATTTCTAGCACCTTTTCTAGATAGGCTTAACCCAGGTGGGCCCCTGGGGCTCTTATTAAGCCTTAACACTTTATGACTTTCAGCCAGGAGGCAAAAAGACACCAATAAACGTGGTTTGAACTTGGGTAATAGGTATTGTTGCAGATTAAGGTAACATTTTATTCTTTGGATTTATTTTAATACCATGTATTTTACAGTCCGAGCACCATGCTCGTCAGTCTGACACCATCATGGTACAAATGGATGAGCCACAACCTGGACAATCCCATTAAGGTATATGAATGTGTGCAGCATTAACCCATAAAATACTGTTAATATCATAACACATTTCCTCAGTATCATACCTATTATGTCATCAATTGCATGGACCACCCAAAGATTATTGTATAAAAAATTTTCAAATAAAAAGCCTAATGTAACTCAACCCATCCTAAGCTAGCCTGGACGATTTTTTTTTAAAAACATTTTTTTCTTGTTAATCCATTCAAAAATTAGTCTAACTTGCAAAAAAGATGAGCCTAGCCTAACATGAATTGCCTTAAATCGCAATAATACCAAACTAATTCTTCTTTATGGAAAATTTACAGAAACGTTTTGTATTTCAAGGAAAAAATATTCAAAACTGTTCTCATTACCAGAAAAGCCTAACATAACCTCACTTTACCAAACCTAACCCCTTTGCATGATTAATGGATGGAAAATGTATGTACAACTTGCTCCATAATTACCTTAAACTGCAATAATACAGCATTTCTTATGTAAATGAATATTGAATTGACTGTGCGCAGTGTTTAATATATTCTTATCATACCTGAGAAACACAAGCTATGAATATGGAAAGCTATGGCACATAACAATGGTTGTATTTGTACTTTGTAGTCACTTATGTTGAGGAAGCAATTCAAAAATTCAATTTTGCATGATCAGATATGGAGGATAGTTCTTCAAAACCAGTTACATCATAAAATCAGTTTGCACTTTCCACTGCATCTGCATCACAAATCAGTTAATTCCCAACACCTCAATTCAACTTCAAGATAAAAATGAGCAAGACTTTCCTGGAGAGTCATGTTCTGCATCCCAAAAATCCAGAGAGCCCACTTTTCGAACCATGGTCCTATGGTCGTCAAAGCCCGGTATACCCACATTGGTGGAATGGCTGAATGAATAAGCCTTGAATATTTAAATCCAACTCCTCACATGTTTAATCAACGACAAATCTCACAAACCTCGAATTGATCGCCGAGCAGCTGCGCCATGAAAGAACCCGGCGTCCCACGCTTTGAAAATGGCGTATTTCGCGCGTACATGGCGCCAGCGGTTCGAGCTCAATGGGTTGAGACTACTATAATACCATGGGGCCGATTAACAATGGAAAGAAGACTGATTTTCCACGGCTACATACCGAACATGGGAGCCAGGAGTGCACCCAGGGATATTTTTCTGAATTTTTCTCACGTCGCCCATGGTGTAACCCGCATCACCAAGCTAATCACGCAGAATGTCGAGTCCATCCTATGGACGAACAGGCAGGTCAAACTACCTGGAATGCCCAGTATGATCGGTGAGACGTAATGTATGTCGCTGGAACACCAGTGCAAGGAGTGGTGAAAATTTTGGTCACGACCCCCCTCCCCCCTGGTACAGTAAGACTTTCTGTATGGGTCGAACGTTTCTAAAGGGGCCTCTAATTTCCATGGTGTCTCCAATTCAGCAATGCGTTGCCTTCTGAGGGGATACGGTGCCAGGGTGGCTTCTTTCGCAGTTCTCCTACCGCTGAGGGAACCATAGGCCCCAGCTAGCTTCTGACCGGATGCAATTTCTGTAGTTGACAGCGCGTTAATGTTGGGGGCACTGCGCCCGACCGGGTCCCGACCGGGCCCCGACCGGACCCCGACCGGGCGCCGGCTGGGCAGACGACCGACGTATCGCAGCGAAATGCGACGCTGTATGATTCGCGCGATGGACTGGGCCCATGTTGGGCCCCGGCCGGGCTGCCCATTCACCTAACGTTCCCAGGTTTTACCGGGTGGGGCCGTGCTGGGCCACTGTCGGTTTGCCCAGTCGCGTACTGTGCCCAGTCGGGGCCCGGTCAAAATGCTGGCTGGGTCGTACTAGAAACTGGATAGAACCAGTAACGTCGATGGTGACCTCAGCTCATGTGTGACGTTCAGCAGAAATGCTGGCAGGAGAGAGGGCAGGCTCAAGATATCTTTACTATTGATTGATTGATTGATTGCTTGGGCTTAGGGCGCATAACTGCTACTGGTTATGTAGCGCCCATAAGATATCTTTACTAGAAGGTAGACATCCGTCAAACTAGCGACAGATTCACATTGATATTGAGATTGATATTGGCCGGAAGAGCGGACTCTTCTGATTTCCTTCAAAATTCGCAGAGGTAGAACTCGACGCACTGATTATCATGAGCACAAAAGCTAAGAGGGGCGTTCATAAACAGCTGAGATATTAAAGGTCAAAGGTCAGACTCCATGAGGTCGAACTCTTTAGATTTACTTCAAAATTGGTCCACAGGTAGTGCTCGATGCACTGATCATCGTGAGCATACAAGCTAAGATATTCATATTCATATTCATTTATTCACGTTCATAAACAGCTGAGATATTTAAGGTCAAAGGTCGTGGTCATTGTGGTCGGACTCTTCAGATTTCCTTACAAATTTGTCCCCAGTTAGTACTCGATGCACTGATCATCCTGAGCTAGTTGGTTGGTTGGTTGTTGGGTTTAGGGGCGCATCGACTGCGTCGGTCATGTAGCGCCCATCATCCTGAGCTAAAAGCTAGGAGGGGCGTTCATAAACAACTGAGCTATTCAAGGTCAAAGGTCAGACTCCATGAGGTCGGACTCTTCAGATTTCCTTCAAAATTTGCACACCGATAGAACTCGACGCACTGATCATAATGAGCATAAAAGCTAAGAGGGGCGTTGATAAACAGCTGAGCTATTGAAGGTCAAAGGTCAGACTCCATGAGGTCGGACTCTTCAGATTCCATTCAAAATTGGTCCCCAGATAGTGCTCGATGCACTGATCATCATGAGAATAAAAGCTAAGAGGGGCGTTCATAAACAGCTGGATTATTCGGGTCAAAACTTCTTCCCGTGCGAATATGCAGCAATTAGAATATGCACGAAACGAATATCAATCTGTACGTCAAACTAGATTGATATTCCATTCTTACCGTTGGAACATCGTGAAAACGAGCATACTGGTAGAGCTCCGCACCCTGATTATCAGGAACTCAACCAAGAAGCCGTATTACAAAACACTACGGAGATATTCGGGGTGAAAGGTGAAAGGTCATCGAGATCGGACTCCTTTGATTTTCGTCAAAATGGGTACACGGGTAGTACTCGACGCACTGATCATCATGGGCATGCAATCTAAGAGGGGAGTTCATAAACAGCTGAGATATTCAAGGTCAAAAGTCAGAGTCCATGAGGACGGACTCTTCAGATTCCATTCAAAATTGGTCCACAGATAGTGCTCGATGCACTGATCATCATGAGCATCAAAGCTAAGAGTGACGTTCATAAACAGCTGGATTATTCGGATCAAAACGTCTTCCCGTGCGAATATGTAACAATTATAATATGCACGAAACGAATCTGTACTCGTTATGTCAAATCAGTACGTATGCTTGTATGTATGTATGTAATACGTCTTCTTGGTTGAGTTCCTGATGATCAGGGTGCCGAGCTCTATCAGTATGCTCGTTTTCACGATGTTCCGCCGGTAAGAATCGAATATCAATTTAGCTCGACGTACATATTGATATGCGTTTCGTGCGTATTATAAATGCTGCATATTCGCACGGGAAGACGTTTTGACCCGAATAATCCAGCTGTTTATGAACGCCCCTTAGCTTTTATGCCCTTGATGATCAGTACATCGAGCACTATGTGGATCAATTTTGAATGGAATCTGAAGAGGCCGACCTCATGGAGTCTGACCTTTGACCTTGAATAGCTCAGCTGTTTATGAACGCCCCTCTTAGCTTTAACTCATGATGAGCAGTGCATCGAGTACTATCTGGGGATCAGTTTTTTAAAGAAATCTGAAGAGTCCGACTACAATGACCACGACCTTTGACCTTGAATATCTCAGCTGTTTATGAACGCCCCTCTTAGCTTTGATGTTCGCGATGATCAGTGCGTCGAGTACTATCCGTGTATCAATTTTCAAGAAAATCAGAGGCGTCCAATCTCGATGACCTTTGACCTTTCACCCCGAATATCTCCGTAGTGTTTGTAATACGGCTTCTTGGTTGAGTTCCTGATAATCAGGGTGCGGAGCTCTACCAGTATGCTCGTTTTCACGATGTTTCACCGGTCAGAATCGAATATCAATCTAGCTTGTCGTACAGATTGATATTCGTTTTGTGCATATTATAATTGCTGCATATTCGCACGGGAAGAAGTTTTGACCGGAATAATCCAGCTGTTTATGAACGCCCCTATAAAGCCCCCATTACATTTTATGTTCATGATGATCAGTGCATCGAGTACTATCTGTGGACAATTTTGAAGTGAATCTGAAGAGTCCGACCTCATGCACTCTGACCTTTGACTTTGAATATCTCAGCAGTTTATGAACGGCCCTCTTAGCTTTTACGCTCATGATGATCAGTACGTCGAGTTCTACCCGTCTGCGAATTTTGACGGAAATCGGAAGAGTCGGCCCTTCCGGCCAATATCAATCTCAATATGAATCTGTCGCTAGTTTGACGGACGTAGAAGGTAGATCGAAGTTTTCCTTCAAGCCCGCATGACGTCATCCGAAGGTTTTTATTATGGTATCAATATGGTTGCAGAAGACTTTTCTCAAATCATACCCAATGGTTATTTTTATTTTGCTTCCTCTACAAGGGAATATATTTATCTTCCGCTGACTGAGTTATTAATCTTGTCCTGTTCTTTCCAGTGAACATTTGTTCCGACACATATTTTTTCATGCATAGGCTAGATTGGATTTGTGCATTGTAATCTTGCATGTTGAGAGAAATATTTTGTAGTCATCCAGTACGGATAATATTTTTGTTCAGACCTTATGCACCGTAACTCAATTTGCACCCTCTTTCGGTGAATGTTGAGCACTTCGTTAGGCGTCAGACGCAATGTTACTGCGGATATCGAGGGGATCTCCAGTAAAGAAAGAAAACAGGTGCCATTCAAGAACTCTGAAACATGCGTCCGCGACAAGCACGCCCGGATGCTCACTAGTGTGTGCGCGAAGAATATAGTTACAATTTATGAGACTCTGTCTCCATAAAATATGATGTGAAGTGCATTTATGAAAGTTAGCTTGCCTTCAGACATCAATTGTATAGCCACTTGCAGTGACCTATTGCGTATATTGTTACTTTCCGTATTTCCTTTGTGAACTATTTTCCACCATAGACGGCCGGCCGCCGGCCGCCTCCGGCCCGTCACCAACCGCCCGCCATTCATAACATGGCGGGGCGCGGGATTCCTATTCCCTGAATGTTAATGGGCCCCAACGCCAAAGTTACAGGCAGATTTTCATATTTGAAACGATAGACGATGTACCTGGCATGAGTTCCGCCACCATTAGAGTTGAGGCCGACAGATTTTGGCGAAATTGTTTAAGAGCATTACGCTTATGGGCGTTGAAGGGAAAGAATGCATCTACAACCGTAAATTTCTTCTACGCCATTTTGGCGTGGAAGAGCCGATGTTGCTTAGTATTGTTGAAGGGCGGAACTTTACTTTATATCGTGCCACCGCTCGGCGGCCCTACGGATCCTCTAGGCAGCAACCGTCGGCGCTTGACATGCATCGAGCCATGCCAGAACGTCATAATGTCGCAAAGCTTCATGTCAAAAGGTAAAAAGTGACAGGGTTAAACATCTATAAAAGTAGTCGAGTATGGCATCAGAAGGTAGCTGATTTTATGCCGGTTTATTCGAGACCATTGGAAATTAATTGGCTAATGTAGAACATCTGATATACAATTAAAAGTAATACAATGTGATAATTTGAGACAAATCTTGGACTTGAGTGCAAAAATACCAGGGTTGGATATCTATAAAAGTAGTCAAGTATGGCATCAGAAGGCAGTGGATTTTATGCCGGTTTATTTAAGACCATTGGAAGTTTACTTGATCACAGCAGCTCATTGTCAAACTTAGGAGGTAACTTAGGAGATTTAACCTCCAGTTGAGAAAACAAGAACCAATTTTCTGCAGAGGAATTCTGGATTCCAAAAATCCAGGAGCAGCCTATTTTTCCAAACATGTACCTATCTACCTACATTGACATACAACAGTCGTTGAAAACGTAGTTTTTCTAGGCCAGCTACACCCAGGGAATGGTGCATTATTCCTTGATTAATTTCGCATGGATTATTGATGATACAAGCATAATTTAACATTTATGTACAATACAATCATCATGCTATGAAGGCCTTCCGGAAACTTCCCATGAGTTGTAGTCTGATTTCCTGTAGTATGAATTCAGCATCTAGATATAATGCTTGAATGTAACACATCTCTGTTTCAGGTGTCATGCCTTACTGTGCAGTACCAGAGCATAGAGGTGGCACTGGGCAGGCAACTTTAATACAGAAGAAATCTGGTTACACAATTTTTATCAGGATTCTGCATTAGCAAACTCCTTTAGCATACAATATAACATGTTTAAGTTCTCAAGTGTTGGGGAACCAGGAGTATGCTCCAAGCATTTCAAAGAAATTGGTAAGAGAAGAAACCGGAAGAAAGAAATGCTCAACCCTGCCTCTTTGCAGAAAAGCAAATGTCTCCTACCATCAGCTATTCCCGACACAATATTCCCACCAGCCAAAACCAACCAATCAATGTTTTGTATTATTGATGTTTACATCATTTGCCAGGGTTGCAGGGGGGAGGGTTGCTGTATAAATGCATGGACTACTCGAATATATAGCATTCAAATTTCCACGGCTCTCTCAGATCTAAACTTCGCAATGCCATCCACTGCAACTCGACCGCCCACTGGGCCATTTTGGACTTTCAGCCAACCAAAGGTGGAGTACTTGATCTCGGAAAAAGAAATCCACTATCACATCGGCGGAAATTCTTGGCCTCTTCCACAAGTTCGCCGATGACAACAAACAAAAATCACTGGTATTCACGGATGGGTCGAAACACGAGGCAAAGGTAGGCATCGGCATCACTGGACCAAGTCTCAGACTTTCCAAACGTCTACCGGATAACTTCTCCATCTACTCTGCTGAAGCAATGGCCATTCTGGCCGCTATCACCATTCTCATGAGACGTAAAACTAGAAACGTAATAATTTGCTCAGACTCCAAATCTGTCCTCCAGTCAATTACTAACACCCACGACTGTCCACATCACTTCATTGATAGAATCCAACAACTCGTGGCCCATAACGTAAGTATGAACTTTTCCTTCCTCTGGATTCCGGACCACGCCAATATCCCAGGTAACGAAGAAGTAGACCGGCTCGCAAAGCAGGCCTTAGCATTGAACACTTACCCTAGCGTGGAATATTCGGTAGACGACTGCAAAGCACTCCTACAACGCCACATTCGCCAACATCAACAGAACAAATGGACACAATACAACTCAAGTCAACACGAATCCAACTACACCCACGCCATCAAACCAACAATACGTACATGGAACACATCAAATCAATCTCACCGACAAAAACAGGTCATCCTCACTAGACTTAGAACCGGTTGCACAAAACTAACACAGACTCAACTAGAGGGTGACCAATATACAGCACCGCACTGCGGCACCTGCAACACCACGTTAAGCATAGGCCACATCCTGTTAGACTGTAGTAGCTTTAGCTCCCAAAAACAACCACTTAAGGCATTCTGCCAAAAGAGGGCATCACCCTATCGCTTCCATCGCTTCTCGGTGACAAGCACCCAGAACTCCTTCAATTGCTATTTGAATATCTGTATGCCACACAACTAGCAGGGGCATTGTAGGCACCACACCACCAAACTCACATCAACTCGCAATGCATGACCGCGAAACACTCGAAGGAAACACGTAAATAGCCATCCCCTCATGGCGTCGGACGTACATGAGCCGATTTGCTTCTCAATTAGGAATAAATGGCTACCTAGCGGTGCCGTCGGAAGTAGATGAACCGACTTGCTTTAGGAAAACAAACAAAAAATACAAATACAAATTAGCATAACGTAAAACGACTACCCAGAGGAGCCAATGGACGTAGATGAGCCGATTTTCCTAGCAACTCATAACGTAAACGGTTACCAAGAGGTACAGCGGACGTAGAAGAGCCGAATTGCAAAACACCATACTAACCCAACTGACAAACCTGCATGGCATGCTTAGACTAACCCGCTACTAACAACTAAAACGCGGCGGCCGGCGTGATAGGCGGTGTGAATAATTAGGTTAGGTTTATTCGCACGGTAAAGATCCCTTGGTGCTCTTCGATAAGAGCAGGCTAAAGCCGGCACCCTGGCAAAACCAACTTCTCGTCACTCTCACAACACCCCCAACCCCACCTAAAACTACAAATTATTTTGTGGAGGAGTAAAGTAAAACTAAACCATTAGACATCAGGGAGCTGTCCCCAACCCAGACCCTCGCTTTCAGCACCTAAAATATCACGCAAACTAACGTAAAATTCCTTAACGTAAATGTCCACTTGCCTGCACTTTGATCACAAATGCTCGCTTTATAGACAGACATGAAACGTACCCGCTTTAAAGGCGGCGCAACTGAACTTGATGGTCCGGCACGCCTAAAAAAAAATCCCTCTGCCCCTCGAATATTTGAACGTTTCTGACCAGGCATCAACCGGCAAGACATCGGCACTTGCGATGTCCACACCGCAATCGGGAGTTTTTGAACCGAGGCGTATTTCATTCAAAATGGGGCGAAAAGCGTGTCGCCCGCTTGCCGTCACGACACACCATCGCGTATGCGATCTGGGACCATCGGGTCCCAGATTGGTCGCCCAGGCCGCCGCCGCCGGCCTCACCAACGGACGACAAATTGAACACTGTCCGACTTTGACGGACCGGTGGTGCGGCGCCCGGACCGGACTCCGACGGTGAGTGAACCGAGAATCGGGGCGGGCTCACTCAAGGCACACTAGGTCACACTAGCCGGCTCGGCGCCACTCCAGCGGTCCCCGTCTCCCCTGACCAACACCAGCTGGCTGCATGGAGCACAGGAGCACAGGAGCACGGAACCTCCAGCTGCCCGATCCACTACCAGTCGGCGACAGGGGATCTACTCAGCCAACGACGGTCGGCAACCGCGGCCCACCAGCAGACGACCGTCCGCCCAGCCCGCCCCGTCACGTGACGCGACCATTGCGCCAGCCGAGAGTCAGACATCACGCTGAGTGGTCCTGGTCGCAGCCGTGCAGACCACTGACGAGAGCGGGCGGGCGGGCGCAGATCACGTGTGGCGGCGACACCGACACACCGGCATACCGACACACCGGCATACCGGCACACCGACATACCGACACACCGGCATACCGACACACCAACACACCGGCACACCGGTACATCGGTATACCGACACACCGGTATACCGACACATCGGCATACCGACATACCGGCATACCGACACACCAACACACCGGCATACCAACACACTGGCATACCGACATACCGACACACCGGCATACCGGAATACCGACACACCGGCATACCGACACACCGGCATACCGGCACACCGGCACACCGACACGCCGACGTACAGGCATACCGACACACCGGTATACCGACACACCGGAATATCGACACATCGGCACACCGACACACCGGCATACCGGCACACCGTACCGTGCACACAGACACACCTACACATCGGCACACTGACACACAAGCATACCGACACACCGGCACACCGACATACCGGCATACCGACACACCGGCATACCGTCATACCGACACACGGGCACACAAACAAACCGACACACCGGTATACCGACACACCGGTATACCGACACACCGGCATACCGACACACCAACACACCGTCACACCGACACACCGGCACACCGGCATACCGACTTCGCGAAGAAAGTTGTGAAGTACATGAATAAAGTATGGAAACGCAATTACAAACAGTACAAACGACAAACAGTAGTGCATTTATGACAACATTTCAGTTGATGAAGTTTGGTTCCATTAACCTGTCATGAACTTGACCTGACTTGACCTCGGTGACCTAACATGACCTTGAAACTATATAGCATATCAATATACATCAAACAACTCCCTAGTGTTGCCAAGAACACTTCCCTTTTGCAAATATACGGGGAAGCGCATCAGCGCAAATTTCTGTGGTCTGGCGCTGGGATTTTTTTTACTTTAGCGGCCTCTAACTTGACATTTTTTCGATCGATTTCAATTTGTCTTGCTTTAAACGACGCGCCGGTCATTTCTAAGCAGGTACACAGAAAATCGCGTATATCGACGGGTAAAATCTGCAGTTATGTACGAAAAACTGGAGGGGTGGGCGGATTTCACCCCCCTCCAGTGCGCGTGTTAAGCCTGGCGCAGTAGGACACCAACTCGAGCTAGTCGAAGGCGGCCCCTGTCAATGTTCATTGGCAGCCGCTGACGTCAACTGGGCGCAGATTTGTGTTCAGCCGGTTGTCACGACGGCAAGAAATAGTACTTTTCTGACTGTACTCCTGACTACCAAGTGTAGGTGATATGTATAATTCATACGTCATGTGAAAGCTTGTTTCATGGCATTTCGCTAATCGTGGTAAGCTTTCATATGAACGTGATATTTATTGTGTAAAACGGTGTTATTTAGACACATGTAATATCCATCGACACTATTTAACTTAAGCGGGGTCGCGCCGCCAGTGCTGGTGACGCGGTTGGTAGCGCGTCGGTTTAATAGCTCGGAGACGCCAGGTTCGAGGGCCAGGGCGGACAAACTTTTCGTTGGTATTAATGGGGAATCCTTCTAATTAGCGGCGCTAGATTATGATTTTGGTTACATTGGACGAGCCTTTGCATAAAGGGAAATGAAGCACGCAGATATTCTGTAGGGCTAGGGTTCGGCCACCACAACTTGTGCTATGGTTCATCACTTTTATATCCAACCAGCCATAGGAAGTACGGAACGCGTTCACGGCTTAGGACAGGGCGCAGGCCCCAGACTCACTGGCATGGGCAGCGTGGGATCAGGGGCAGGGGCCGAGGCAGGGGACATGTCCTCTTAAATTGAATAAATTGAACCTTGACCCTACGGCGGTGCATGACAAATATTGAGCTAAAATTGACGTTTTCCCCACCCACCTGCACCCAACGGTCAAGATGCGTGGGTACCGTCCTGCTTCTTGAGGTGTGCATGCGGGTGTTTATTTTTCTTAATTACTGGGGGGGGGAATACATGAAGGCAATGGGCAGACCGAAATGGATTTGGGGCCACACTCCATAAGGTCCCGTGCTAAAAGTTGAAATTATGGGGAAGCCAACATTGAGAGGGCACTTTCCCCCTCAAAAGGATGTAAAGCAACACACCTGGGTGTGCATATGATCAGGGTAGGTGATTGGTTATCAAAACCAATCAATTGAATGTGTTGTCGAACAGTGAAATGACTTGACCCGCACTGTGGTGAGTGATAGCGATGTCAGTTTCAAGCTCGGCTCCATGCCTCTCCAGAGACTGTCCTCAGTGAGCTCACGTCGCCAGGACTCCGTAAGCCTTGCTTTGACAAGGACAGACCTCGACTATGTCCGGATCCTCGCGAAATACATGATGGTAAATTGGTCTGTTAGTTAGTTATTGTGGTTTAGGGACGCATCGACTGCACAGGTCATATAGCGCCCAAAACTCAGTCATTTATACATAAAAGCGTGTGAACGCCACTTCGGACAACGAGTTATAAGATGATGTCGAATCTGTTCATAATAAAACTGGTACTAACCACGTCTGCATCAGTATGTTAATGGCCGGTGTAAATCACGGAAAATGTAATTTCCAAGTGGAATTTGAAACGTTGTCCCGGGTGAACAAGGTCAGACTCCTCCCCTAATACTTCCCGAAGCGAGACAGAGGACGTCCAAAGTGACGTCTCCGTTCGTGGGCAAGCCGGGGACATGAAACTAAAATGTGTCGCACAGACATTGGTGGCGTGCATTTCGGGCACAGCGGCGTCTCGCCACCGCCCAGAAGATATCGGTGTGTCGCATAGGTGCCGCCCACGCGCAGGCGACACAGAAACCTCGTGACGTCTGTTTCGCTGTGAGGATGAAGCCCAGTCACCAATACAGGGCTTTACAGTTTTCAACTTGTTGTTTGCTAAGGAGTCCCAGCTTGCCTGCCACTTACTGAGGAAAAATCCCTTCACATCCCAGTAAAAGTCCCTCGCAGGGAGAGGCAGGGAACGTGTGCACGGGGCCCGTGCACCTCGCTTCGCCGCAGCATCCGCGGCCTCGTTCCCTCGGAATCCAACATAGAATAATCGTTTTTTTTTCCAGCGCAGGTCAGCAATGTAAGCCTACGTAAAGTATCTTGTGCGAGTGGGTTCGACGGATATAACGCATCTATAGTCAAAAGACTGCTAAGATAATCGGTGTAAATTATATGCCGCGTGTCATCACGTGTCTCAATACAACTCAGTGCTTTGTCTAAGGCAACCAACTCAGATGTATAGACCGATGAATGTGACGGAAGCGAAAACGTCCTGACCACTGTGCCCATTACAAACGCACTCCCAACAGCATACTCGGTCTTGGATCCATCTGTGTAGGTGTCTGTAAAATAGCTGTGAGATGACATCAACTCTAGTGCCCTTAGTCTGAATTCTCCGGGAACGACTTCGTCACTTCACATTTTTTTTAGATATGACAGCGAAATGTCAATATCTGGAGATGCCAGTGTCCAGGGAGGATGATAAATTGGTCTGTCGAGGTGAATTAGACTCTAACACATGGCGGAAACTTTCAATGAACTTCGGATGTCTGTTGAGCTGGTCGGATTTTTGGGCATGGTGAACACAGAACGCTGCATTCATCTCTCTGGATTGGGGGAAGGACCACATAGGGTCCCATGTTAAACGTTGAAATCACAGTGAGGCCACAGCCAACATTGGTGTGGGGGGGGGGAGGGGAGCAGTGCATCCATTCCAAAGGCATGCAATGCTACTGCCCCTGGGTGCTGGCTTCAATACTAAACATTTTTTGACGGCATGGGTGCCGTGCTACAAAGAAAAAACGATAAATTTGCAGAATATATATATAGAGTCAATCAATTTACATGAATGGATGTGTGTTAATGCATTTTGAGAAAAATTGTACAAATATCATGCTGATGAATGTCAGTAAGTTGATGTGATCCCACAGTTCTGTCAGAAATGCTTTTTCTCATGTAGGAAGGAAAATAATATCATAAAGGAGCTTTGAGTGAGGTAATATGAAATGAAAAATATGGTATATTATTGCAGATTAGTTTGGACACAAGATGTTACTCAAATATTCCCTCTTTCAAGGAAAACATCAGTCAGGTAGGTAAGGTTAGCTTTGGGTAAATATGCATAAGAAACCCCAAAGCCAATGTTTAGTTAAAACATGTGTTGTTCTGGTGTTTCCTGATGTGATTTGAAGGAATTTGATATTTATTTAATGGGAAGTGAAAACTTTTTGAGATATAAGCAGTTCAAGTTGATGTGTGGATATCTTAACAAAGAGTAATTTGATGAAGAAAATAATATTAATATCATTCAAGTTACATTTTTGAAACACTAGAAAAACATCTTTTTGACAATGCAGGTACATGTTATTCCCCAGCCCTAAACAAATATGGTAAGTGTGAGGAAAATGGGGTTTTGGATAACTAACAAATAATACTGATGTCAGATTACAACACAAAAATCCTAACTGAATCTAACCTAACCTACTGATGTTAGATCGCCTATAAAATCCTGATGTTCAATCATCTAAAGCCTACTGATGTTGGATGTTGGATGTTGCATGTGATTTCCAAAAGAAATGGTACAGATATGGTGCCTTAATTGTACCATTGTACCAATCATACAGTGTACATTAATTCACAATGTGATCGGGACATTTAGTTAATGGAAATTATACATATATATATATATATATATATATATATATATATATATATATATATATATATATATATATATATATATATATATATATATATATATATATATATATATATATATATATATGTATATATATATATATATATATATATATATATATATATATATATATATATATATATATATATATATATACATGTATGTATTTATTTATTACTAAACCTGGTTTTGGTTTTCGTGCCTGAACGTTTATCCTGTCTTCTTCCCATCTTTGACTATTTCCGAGTAGCTTGTTCTTCATTCAAGACACTTTGGTGGAAAGTATTTTTAGGACACTGGAAAGAAGTTGCTAGGTTATTTTGAAGAAGTCCAGTCCATACATTTGTCTCCAAATTTGTCTTCATTTGGGGCTTCTTATATATAAATACCAAGGTTTTTGGACTTTGGAAACTAAAAAAAAATGCAACACAATGTTTTCTCCTGAAAAAGGGACTAAGCTAGGTTTGGTTTCATGAGGATTGGTGGTGCTAACTCGAGCGGCATTGTTGTATATATTATAGCAAAGTATTCAAGGGCTGGGTTTGGTTTCGTTCTGCTGTTTATATATTTAACATTATTCTGCATTATCTACTACCCCTCTCAAAGCCACAATTTTGGCATTACTTTCCTTCCCAACTGAAAAGTATGTATTTGTGCCGGAAACTGATAGTCACATCATCTTAATCACATTCAGAAACATGCTTTTACACTTTTCTTTCCTGCAACTGCCACCTCAGCTAAAATGCAAATCTTCTTCTGCAAATACAATTGTAAAAACCTCATCTAGCAAAGCATAGCGTACCCTTGCCTGGCCTCTTTAACAAAAATAAATAATTTCCAACCTTTGAAAAATCATCTAGAAATTGGTAAATTAAAGAAACACCTAACTTATCCTAACCTCATTTGAGCTTTCTCCAGGAAGAAGTATGCAAAATGTAACTTGTGAAAACTCCAACTGCAATAACAAAACCAAAAATTGTCCAAGTCAAATCATATCTCACACATGGAAGCTGACAGTGGTAAAATGCTAACCACATTCATCAACATTGCATTGGAAAAAGAAATTCCAAGAATTCACGTATTACTTAAAAATCACAAATTGACCCTTCAAATAAGGACTGCAAAAAACTAAAAAAAGAACAGATGGATAACCTTGGTCAGGAGTGATATCCCGCATCGCTTCTCCAGTAATTATTACCCAGTTGTATTACCATAGGCAAGCAATTACCAAACTGGGCACAAGTTGATGTGTGGCACAGCATATATGTAGATGTTTACACATAGCATAACAGGAACAATATGATAGTTGATAGGAGACCAAAGCACATGCTAAGTTGGCATTAATCACCCGAGTCAAAACGGAAAGTTGACATCAATGGCATCAATGGCATGACAAAGTTGGCATTGCGTACGGTCTTAATTGACATACATTGTTTGAGATGCATGTTCTCCATCAATACCTACCACGGCCAGATTTTGTTACGTTAATTCAGGGGATGGTGTCTGTCGCTTCAAAGCCACTGGCACGGGAACAAACATGAACAATAAAAAAAACCTTGAAGCTTCAATGAATGTGTATTACAAACCGGGAGGAAATAAATCGTGGGAAAAGCGCCATAATAGTGCTGAAATGAAAGCACCATATTTAGTAGATTTATCAGTATAGTCCAAATCTGGAATCTAATTCAGCAGTATTCTGGAATAAAAAGGCGCTTCTGGTATATGACGACACGTGGCCTAGGTTTCGTCTAGTTTAAACCAAATATACTAGATCTGAGGACTTCGGAGTACCTGTTGTCTCTAGTTATCTTGGTTCAAGGCATCGACTCGCGTGTCTGAACGCACGATGAGAATCCCCAACCGATCTCAACGCAGTGTCTTAAAGAAAACGTCAGCTACCGCGATCTACTAAGCTACGCAGTACAGTACGTTAACAGCCGTGACTGTAGGATGTCTGCGAGCAGTGCCCTGGCGAAGAAGGGATCCTGTCACTCATCAAAGAACTGGACTGTCATGATCCAAACAACGAGCCTGATGACCATACGAAGCAAGATTACTATATGATCCATATACATGTGATATATATATATATCTATATATATATATATATATATATATGTTAGTTAGTTATTTGAGTTTTCGACCCAATTTTGGCAAAACCTAGCAACTGACAAATCAGTCAAACTGAGAAAAACGCGAAAAACTAAATGGGTCTGGGAATAAGGTATGGAAGCTGATCACAGCTAGGTTTTGGTTTCATGGAAACATTAGACCCCTTGAAATTGTAAGGAACATGAATTAACACTCGGAAAACCTTAACTTCATGGGGAAAATGCACTTAAAGGATTTTGTCAAGTAGATTTGTGAAGGTAAAAGCTAGCATCTGTTGCTTACTGTGTTTTACCTGAACAGATATTATTTTAACAGCTAGATATGTGAAGGAAAAAGCTAGCATAGTTACTTTCTGTGTTTTACCTGAACAGAGATGGAGTAGCATAGATGATGCGCTAATGTAGAGATGGAATATAGTATGTGCATAATGTGCATAATAAGTTGTGGGTGGGGCACACTCAGGGAGGAAGTGCAATCCGACCATGTCCCCAGGACGAATAGGGGAAGTGGAAGGTTTTTTTACCTGCCCTGCCTATATATTCAAACATGATTTCCATAATAAAGAATTCAGATGCGAAATTTGTCAGGATAATTGTCACTTGTAAAGATTTTGACCACTTTGTGGCACACTTAATTCCAAAAAACCAAATTTATGCTGAAAATCATCCATCCAACACCACTGAACTGAACCGTATCCCATCCTCTATCGTGATGCACAGAAATTATGTGTGACATGCATTCATTTTTTTATGAATAAAATACAGGTGATACAGATCTGAAATGTATTTTCTAGACATGTTTGACAACGGACACATCACGATTCACGTCCTACCTACTCCACATTATGGACCAGATAGGTATGGACAGATGAGGTGGGGGGGGGGGGGGGGTCGACCTGGTTTGACAACGGACACATCACGTCCTACCTACTCCACATTATGGACTAGGTCCGCTGCTGCCTCATCTGTCGGCATGTTCAGCCAAAACCGTGTTTTGACTGGTGCCACACCAGATGATGTAAGTAGTTTAATGATACCAGCCTTCTTTGATGGCAAGATGCCGCGGGGTTGGCTCAGGCCTTCCTCTGCCATATCTTGAAGCTGAAACTTCGGTCTGAGGAAGTCAACCTCTTGTGGCTCCTCGCCGTAAGAGGTCCGATACTGCATGCTCCGTGACCCCTTTTTGAACTGAACCTCCACCAGGCACTGCAGCTTAGGCACATGAACAGTCTTGGTGTTCCGAGCCCTTGCACCAGATCTGTAGTTTTTGAAGTCCGAGTGATGGAGTTGCAGGACCTTTATCTTCTTCCCAGATTCTTCAATGAGTTGAAACATGTCATCAAAGGTAATAACCTCTCCGATCCTCTTCAGGCACCTACCGATCGCCCCATGGACACTGTCTGCCTTCATAAAGGTATGCCCTTTCTCTAGATACCGTAAGTTGACTGCCTGTGGGCCACACTCTGCATTAACACACGACACCAGCACAGTGTACAACACCCAGTTTTTGTTTTGTCCTGAGCAGTTGTCGCACCAGAACGTTACCTTCTTGGCCCCACTTACCTCTATACACTTAACAAACGCTGCAGCCACATCTGCTGCTGTTCGTCCTGTCACACCTTCGTGCCACAGGACACAGAGGTCTCGCATATCCTCGTTCATGCAAGCAAATGTCTCGTTAAACATAACGAGCCGGCTGATAAAGAAATGATTCTTAGTCGTCATTTTTGGGAGGAGCAAAACTTTCTGCATATCGGCTGCAAAGGCCACTTCCCCATCTTCAAGATTATCTAATGTGGCCCTATATGCAGCCCTTGCTGAAGAAGCCTTTTCTAAATGCGCCCTTCCGTTGATGCATAATTCACATTCTTTGATGTGTGAACTTTGTTGTGATGTCGTCGCCTCGACTTCGGCGCCACCAGGTGCAGGAGGGGCGGTAGGACCGGTGATATGATCTGCGGCGGATGGCTGACTCTGCCGGACGAACGTTAATGTTTGACATAAAACTTCGTGATTCTCCCCGGAAATTAACAGAATTGATCAAAATTTCATTTCTTTTGATAAATTCAAAGACTTATTTCTAGACTCCACAATAGGACAGGAGTGACTCTTCTGCAAGCAATTCGGTGGGTAGTAAGAAGATAAGTAGGTACTGACCAAATGAATTTGGATCACCAACCTGAGGTTCGGGCCTCGTAGTCCTCGTTATGGCGAACTGGGAACTGGCCGCCTCGACCTCGGCACCACCAGGACCAGGAGCGGGAGGTGCAGTAGGACCGCGGCTGAGATCTGGGATGGACGGCTCGCTCTGCCCAACAAACAACAAACATTAATGTTTGACATTGAACTTCAAAATTGAACCATTTTTATTTTCTTTTGTGGATATAGAAGACTTACTTCCAGACCACACAATAGAAGGACCGGAGTGATACTTCTGCAAGCAATTCGGTGTGTAGTAAGAAGATAAGTAGGTACTGACCAAATGAATTTTGGATCACCAACCTGAGGCTCGGGCCTCGTGGTCCTGGTTATGGCGAACTGGGAACTGGCTGCCTCGACCTCGGCACCACCAGGACCAGGAGCAGGAGGGGTAGTAGGACCGCGGCTGAGATCTGCGACGGACGGTTCGCTCTGCCCGACAAACGTTAATGTTTGACATTGAACTTCAAAATTGAAGACAAAATTTTTTTTTTGTGAAAATAGAAGACTTACTTCTAGACTACACAATAGAAGGACAGGATTGCTACTTCTGCAAGCAATTCAGTGGGTTGTAAGAAGATAAGTAGGTACTGACGAAATGAATTTTGGATCACCAACCTGAGGTTCGGGCCTCGTAGTCCTCGTTATGGCGAACTGGGAACTGGCCGCCTCGACCTCGGCACCACCACGACCAGGAGCAGGAGGTGCAGTAGGACCGCGGCTGGGATCTGCGACGGACGGCTCGCTCTGCCCGACAAACGTTAATGTTTGACATTGAGCTTCAAAATTGAATCATTGTTGTTTTTTTGTGAAAACAGAACTTACTTCTAGACTACACCATAGAAGGACAGCAGTGATACTTCTGCAAGCAATTCGGTGGGTAGTAAGAAGATAATTAGGTACTGACCAAATGAATTTTGGATCACCAACCTGAGGTTCGGGCCTCGTAGTCCTCGTTATGGCGAACTGGGAACTGGCCGCCTCGACCTCGGCACCACCAGGACCAGGAGCAGGAGGGGCAGTAGGACCGCGGCTGAGATCTGGGACGGACGGCTCGCTCTGGCCGACAAACGTTAATGTTTGACATTGAACTTCAAAATTGAACCATTTTTATTTTCTTTTGTGATAATAGAAGACTTTCTTCTAGACTACACAATAGAAGGACAGCAGTGATACTTCTGCAAGCAATTCAGTGGGTAGTAAGAAGATAAGTAGGTACTGATCAAATGAATTTTGGATCACCAACCTGAGGTTCGGGCCTCGTAGTTCTCGCTATGGCGAACTGGGAACTGGCCGCCTCGACATCGGCACCACCAGGACCAGGAGCAGGAGGGGCAGTAGGACCGCGGCTGGGATCTGCAACGGACGGCTCGCTCTGCCCGACAAATGTTAATGTTGGACATTGGGCTTCAAAATTGAGCCATTTTTATTTTTGTTGTGAAAATAGAAGACTTACTTCTAGACTACACAATAGAAGGACAGGATTGCTACTTCTGCAAGCAATTCAGTGGGTAGTAAGAAGATAAGTAGGAACTGACGAAATTAATTTTGGATCACCAACCTGAGGTTCGGGCCTCGTAGTCCTCGTTATGGCGAACTGGGAACTGGCCGCCTCGACATCGGCACCACCAGGACCAGGAGGGGCAGTAGGACCGGAGGTAGTGCCACCAGCACCCGCATTATTGTTATCCTTCAGATCGGCAAGAGACATGCCTAGTTCTGCCAGGTGGCTATTTAGATTCTTACAGACATCGCAGTCGTCTTGGGAAGGCTGCCCGAATGTAATCTTTTGATCATCAAAGACATTACGATATGTTGTATAGGCGACTGGTTTGTGTGTTTCATTATAGTCCTTCCACATATCCGTAACCGTCAGATACGCATCTAGGTACCTCCTGTGTGGTGCATGTTCCTGCCTATAGTGACTTGTTTGCGGGTGGAAAGAATTGATGTGGTCTATGATAGGCTGTTTAGTTAACTTGTTTGACGGTTCATGAAGTCCTCGCCTGTCAACGACTTCTGGCATAACCACATCACCATCTGCACTTGTCTTGGCTTTCAAGAAGCTCGTGATCATGCCGTCAGTTTTCAGTCCCAAAGTATGCAGAAACATCGTTTTACATACCTCAGCTGTGCCTGCTTCTAGTTCTTGTGATGCCTTTGGAAGGTAATACTCCCTTGTATGTGCCCTTCGCTCCTGTTCTGAACTTGCCTCTGTCGTTCGCCTCTCCACAGGTGTTGTCCTGATGTTAGCAGCAAAAAACGCTCTTCTGCCATGAAATTCAGCCCTCCAGAAACGTTTGCGGATAGTTTCACGTTCTTCTTCGCTAAACTGTTGTCCACATTTTTTCCTGCATGAACATGGTGGGAGCAATGAATTTGTCCTTACATAGTGCACTGACTTACTTTGAGATGTTCGTCGTCTTTTAGTACTGCTAGGCAGACCAGAACCTGTGCTATCCCCAGCACTTTCCAATCCTTCATCCAGTAGCATGTCATCACGTGCTGTAACTACCTCAACAGCTGCATCAACTACATACCTCAATATACGCCACATCCATATCATCAGCTGTGATATAAATCGCATCAGCTAACTGTTCCTCAACTACTCCATCATCAGCAGCAATGACATTAGCTAAATCATCTTCAGTTATGCCAGCAGCTACTGCTGCAGTCATGATCACATCATTGGCAGCAGCTACCACCTCCTCCTCGACCTCCAGCTGCAGCTGCTGCTCCTCCTGTTCTATAAAATCCAGCGCACTCCATGAGGAGTCCATTCTCCAATATATGGTATATGCTAGGAAAATATATGCTTGGCAGGGTAATTTCTGATTTTTTTTTTTTAAAACAATATCACATCAACAGATTTGCATTCAATAAGTTTGCTGGTGCTGTTCACTTGTCCTAACTGACAGGAAATTCCTAGCAAGTGACGTGTGTGACTGTTTAGTGGGGTTATAGGACACAAGAAACCATAAGGTGGAAAAACCTAGTATGTGCTCGTCAATATCACTTGCTACGTGTGGGGTTATACGACACAAGACACTGGAAGGTGGAAAAACCTAGTATGTGCTAGTCAATATCAATTGCTACGTTTCTCTTTTAAGTTGCGGTTTAGATTCGCTGAACCAGTTGGAAGCAAAACCTAGTATGTGCACGTGCAATGTTTTACCATAACATTCCTTGTTGACGATGTATTTGCAGCACAATGCAAAACCTAGTAAGTACCAACAAACCACATACTATGTTTTGCTTTGATAAGATTGCATTTTCAAGTGCAGATACTAGGTATTGCCGTGTCATATCTCGGGATTCAGTGCATATACTGAAATTCTGATACCACAGGAAGACGCGGCGTGTCCGAAAACCCCAGGTTCCGTATCTAACTCCATTTTGTTTATTTTGTCACTTACTAGGTTCTGCCAAAATTGGGTCGTTTTAGGGCGCCTCGACCAATATATATATATATATATATATATATATATATATATATATATATATATATATATATATATATATATATATATGTTACATGCTGCTTTAAAGCTGCTCTGACATCGGCCAGCGTTTGCATACTTAGTGGAACTCCGCCGAGAAGAGAAGCGGGCAGTCTGCAATGCTCTCTGTTAGTGTCTGTTTGTGCCGTGGTGGCTCTGTGTGACAAAGCCAACTGTTTCATCCAGCAGGAGCCAGGTGCCATGAAGAGACTGGAGGCCTTCCTCGACGCATGGATTGGTGTGAAGAAGCTGGCCTCCAGAACCAGCGGCAGCCATAAAGCATGTCTCTGAAGTATTTTTAAGGTTTAAGAGAGAGCGAGAGAGCGAGAGAGCGAGAGAGCGAGACAGAGAGACGGAGAGACGGAGAGACGGAGAGACAGAGAGACAGAGAGACAGAGAGACAGAGAGACAGAGAGACAGAGAGACAGAGAGACAGAGAGAGAGAGAGAGAGAGAGAGAGAGAGAGAGAGAGAGAGAGAGAGAGAGAGAGAGAGAGAGAGAGAGAGAGAGAGAGAGAGAGAGAGAGAGAGAGAGAGAGAGAGAGAGAGAGAGAGAGAGAGAGAGAGAGTGAGTGAGTGAGTGAGTGAGTGAGTGAGTGAGTGAGTGAGTGAGTGAGTGAGTGAGTGAGTGAGTGAGTGAGTGAGTGAGTGAGTGAGTGAGTGAGTGAGTGAGTGAGTGAGTGAGTGAGTGAGTGAGTGAGTGAGTGAGTGAGTGAGTGAGTGAGTGAGTGAGTGAGTGTGAAGAAGAACCTTGGGTTCTTTTACGACGCATTCAACCGCTAGGTTACATAGCGTCGCCAACCTCAGGCCGATTAGTCGCGGGTGGACTCGGTAAATACCGCCGATTGTGATATTCGAACCCACAATCTTGCGATCAAGAGTCCGACACTCTACCAACTGAGCTACCGCAGCCCCCGAGTGAGTAAGTGAGTGAGGGGGTGAGTGAGTGAGTGAGTGAGTGAGAGATACAGAGACAGTGACAGAGAGAGAAAGACAGAAAGAGAGAAAGAGAGAAAAAGAGAAAGAGAGAGAGAGAGGGAAACAGGAAAAGAGGGAAAGAGAGAGAAAGACAGAATTAGTTATTTAGTTATTTGGGCTTTAGGGCGCTTCGACCAGAATTGATCATTCGCGCCCATAACTTGTATACTAGTACTTAACGGTTGGTGGGTCCACCCAGGCTATTACCTGGGTGCATACGTGGTTTGGAATCCAATCGACAAGTAACGGAAAAAGCTTCCAGAATGCCCAAGGTTTGAGTTGTTTCCCAGTATGTCTTCACATGTCAAACGATCCGCGTCTCTTCCATAAACAATCGGCACTCTGATGCAGTGCTGGCACGTCAGAAGTACGTGACGCATAGTCGGTGTTCCCAGACAGCGAGGGAACCGCAGTCTCACCTCCCCACACAAGAGGTAGCGGTGGGTAGAGTAAGTGTACCCGATGCGCATCCTGCAAAGTACGACCTCCTCTTGTCTGGACCTACGAAGGCATGACTCCCAAGGTCCTAGATGTGGTTTGACTGCATGCTACTTATTGTTGCTTTCTCTATCCTATGATTTTTTTTCCATTTACCAAGTATGAAATGTGTAATCCTTGAGAAGTTGTGCCAGCAGGAAGTGGGCATATCCGTTCCCGGGGATTCTGAGCTGCCCACTTCGCCGCAGTGTCCGTGCTTCCTTCCCCACACCCTGATGTGGCTAGGGATCCAGCAAAAGCAAACAGTTATTCCCTCTTTTTCCAACGTGGTAATTCTTATGAGAATGTCAATTAGTAAAGGGTCCGAGGGGTGAAAAGCAGTCGGTGCCAAAAGGCTACCAGGGGTCAGATAGAATCACATATGATGTGTCCTGAGAGACAGAGAAAGAGAGAAAAAAGTGTCGCTTGCATGCAGCTGGAGTAGCAGTTGTGTATCCCAAGCTAATTCCAACCAAATCGATGTTGAGCACTTCAGGTTCACAGCGCAAATATACCCCCACGGAACAGTTTTATCCCAGTTAGGGATGCCGATATCTCAAAATATCGTGATTTAAACAATTTTACACAAAGCGTGGCTTTCTGCAATCGTGTTCGTACGTTGACACTTCTGGTCGAAACAGTCTAGAAAACTAGTGGATCTCCTCTATTTGCCCTGGACATGATGTTTGTCGTCAAAACGGTCTGTCGTTATTGCAAGACATACTGAGGAATGTTGAGGTGAACGCCTGCCATCTCTGTGTGGGTACACCATACCAGATGACGTCTGAGCAGCCATGGTGACCAGACTGCTTTTATATTTCACCAGCATAAACCACGAGTACGGCCGGCTCCAACCACTGAGCAATAGACTTCCCAATGCTATCACTAACCACGCTACACCTTTCTGCAACACCCTCCTACAATGTCCACATGTGTAGAGTCGATGTCAGGTGTCGTGCGAGTTCTCCTGTCACAAACTGTGTGGCACCCTCCTGTGGCACCCACCCATGGCACGTGCCTAATCCCACCCCCATGTCGGTTGGTTAGTTATTTGGGTTTAAGGGCGCTTCGACCAAAGCGTGATCATTTAGCAAATGTTGTACGGTACGCGCCTCACTTCCAGGACCGCACTGACGTGTGGGTTCTGATGTGTCGAACTAAACGTGTCCTGCCAAGCGAAAGACCTCCCGCATGTCTCACATTTGTGGGGTCGCTCCCCCGCGTGTTCTCTCATGTTCAACCAAGCTCCTCTTGGCAGCAAACGCCCCGCTGCATTTTTCACATCTATAGGTTCTCTCTCCCGTGTGTGCTCTCATATTTTCAACCAAACTCTTGTTCGCGAAGACGTCCAGCCATTCTCCGAATGTGCAACGTCCCTCTCTGGTGTGTGTTCCCATATGTCGAACCGAACTCCTCCTGGCAGCGAACATCCGGCCACATGTCTCACATTTGTAGGGTATCTCACCGGTGCGAATGATCGTATGCAGAAGTAAATCCGCCCTTATAGAAAACGTCGTGCTGCAAATATGACGTTTCTAGCGTCCCTTTCCTGCATGTGATTTGATATGGGTCACTAATTGCACCCGGAAAACAAACGCTCTACCGCATGTATCACACTTGCAAGGTCTGTCTCTGGTGTGTGTCCTAATATGTCCAGCCAAACCATGCTTGGCAGTAAACGTCCTGCCGCATGTCTCACACCTGTAAGGTCTCTCTCCGGTGTGTGTTCTCATATGTGTAATCAAACTGTACCTGGCAGCGAACGCCTGGCCACATGTTTCACACTTGTAAGGTCTCTCTCCAGTGTGTGTTTTCAGATGGTTAATCAAAGTCTCCCTTCTAGCAAACGTCCTGTCACATGTCTCACATTTGTAAGGTCTCTCTCCGGTGTGTGTTTTCCGATGATCAGTCAAAGTCGCCCTTTTAGCAAACGGCTTGCCGCATGTCTCACACTTGTACGGTTTCTCTCCGGTGTGTGATCTCATATGTGTAATCAAAGTACTCTTCCAAAGAAACGTTCTGCCGCATGTCTCACACTTGTAAGGTTTCTCCCCGGTGTGTGTTCTGGAATGCTTAACCAAAGTGAGTTTGATCGCAAACGCCCGGCCGCACACCTCACACCTGTAGGGTCTTTCTCCGGTGTGTGCTCTGATATGTGCAATCAAACTATTCCTGGAAGCGAACGCCTGGCCGCATGTTTCACACCTGTAAGGTTTCTCTCCGGTGTGTGTTTTCCGATGGTTAGTCAAAGTGACCCTTTCAGCAAACGTTCTACCGCATGTCTCACACTTGTAAGGTCTCTCTCCGGTGTGTGTTCTCATATGAGTAATCAAATTGTAACTGGCAGCAAACGTCCGACCGCATGTCTCACAGTTGAATGGTTTTTCTCCGGTGTGTGTTCTAATATGTGCAACCAAACTGGGCTTGGTACCAAATGACCGGCCACAAAACTCACATTCGTGAGGTCTCTCTCCGGTGTGGACTTTCATGTGCCGAACCCAAGCGCGCTTGAGGGCAAAAGTGACGTCACATGTTTCACACTTGAATGGTTTTTCTCCGGTGTGCGTCATCATGCACGATGTCCAGTTCAATGTCTTAGCACAGACTATCTGGTCTGGAGATCTGCCCCCGCTACCGTCACTGTACACCCTCGTACCCGTGTGGACTTTGTGGTGTTGAAGCAGCCATTCACGATAATCAAACGACTTGCCACACACGTCACAGCGATACGAACTCGCTGCGGGCCGATTCATCGGCTGTTGTGGCGAAGTGCCACTGGCGTCCATGGAGCACTGGCTGTCGTTGCTGTCGTTGGCGCTGTTGATGCTGCATTGCGCTATAATTCCCGACGCCGTTCGTTGCCTTCGACGACTCCCAATCTTCCCACAGTTAGACGTAGGCGCTGTGTCACCTGAAACCCAAAACACTGAAGTGTATCTTGGAATATCTGATACTTTGATAGGGCATAAGAATCCCACGGCTGGCAGCGGTACAGCGCATACGAAGTTAATGCGTTTCATGGTATACGCTGAATTGAAAAAGGCATATTTAATATGTGCGGAAACGACAAACAAAAAGCGAACATACTGACTTCCCAACATCTGATGTAACTTAAAGCAGTAGATCCTGAATTATTTCCCAACATCACTGCCATGTCGGTCAATGTAGTACACGGACACCAAGCGGCTGTACCGTTTGTCAACTCAGTAAGGGTTCGGCAGAACCAAGTCGTATTTCCACTGTACAGGCACAATTCCGATGGAAATTCAACCATTAATAATGCTCAGTAGGACTTCACGTCAGACACACAGAAACCTCAGGACAGCTTAGATCTCTCATTAACAAGCAGGTCAGCCCGTTACTAAAGCACGCAATGGCTCTACCTTGCTCCTGGAATAACCAGCGCCGTCTCGTGGGGGCTTCATATGCACCCCCCTCCCCCCTAAGGTTTTCCGAGGATAGTCGAAGAACGGCGCGCGGCAGCGCGCCTAAATTTGGCATACATTTTCCCACATGGATTTTGCATGTTGTGTCAAAATGTTGAGGTCAGGTCATCTAGGGTCAACGGGTTAATCAAGGTCAAGTGAGGTAACCTCCAAGAAAAGTTCAACCAGTCGTCACCCTTTAACGGATAAAGATATTTTAATAAAACTTTCAGCGTTTGCTTATCTTTAAGGATGAAGCAAAACGCACCAGAGGATTTCTTCCGTTTTTAATTACCTACTAGTTTTGCATATCTGTCCATTAGAGCTAAAATCAAAGATTATGGCTAAAGTAAGCATTTTTATAAGAGCAAGATGACCCCGAACAACGTTTTTCGGCCCGCTCTACCCATTCTAAAAATAAAAATTAAAGAAAATTGAGAAGTCAAAGTTTTGAGGAAAAAATTGAGAGTTGGAAAAAATTGTACGGCCAGGATCGATTTCGCCATCAATTTTGTATTCCAAATAATTTTTATTTATCAAATCTCCCCCAAAATGAACTCCCCAGAGCCAAAACCATGATGTAAGTCGTGAAAACCTAGTGATGTCAATTTTGTCCCAGCTAGTGACGTCAATTTGGGGCATACAAATTTGGAGGTGGTATCGGACCTTACTCGTCGAGCGCTTTCCAATGACACCTCTTTCGTTTTCGTGCGACGCTTTGTTTGGAGATTAGATGAGTTGTATAACCCCCCCCCCCCCGAGACGGGGTGTGAGGATATGACCGGAAAGACGGAGAGGGTTAAGATGCTTTCGGTGTGCTTTTTGGGGCGGCCCAGACCGTTTCGTGACCGACCGGCCGTCAGTCGCAGCACCCGGATCATCTAGGGAGCCGACACGGGTGCCGGGTGTATCGGTACCACAACTCTCATGGTACACCCGCACCGGGTACACATTATGACCACATTACTACTGACTAGCTGCATGACCTCTGAAGTCGATGCGCCCCTAAGCCCAAATTACTACTGAATACAGCATGACCACAACATCATGCAAGGGTAGGTGCGATAACAAAGTCCGGTTATAAACATATGTAGCTTCGTCTTGACCCCATCCGACCTCTGGCTGGACGGTGTGGAAGGAACCTGCCCACCAATACGTCTTCCAATGACATCTCTAGACCAAACACCTAGCGAAGCGACGGTATCTAGTAGGCACAAGACAAGCATGCCGCACGACCGAGAGCGACCTTCTCTATAACCATTCCTGTTCGGTACAAATATCACCACACATCTGGGTCAGGCACTTTAAGTGAGCTTCGCTGTCACTGGACTCAGCAGCCGTACACTTGCAACGCAACACCAAACAAGATTAGGTGTCAAATCAAAGTCTGGATCAAAACATATGTGGTTTAGTTTTGGCCCCTGGTGCGTTTGACAACAGATTGACGAATACACTTGACACCAAAATCTTATTTAGACTAAGATTTGATTGCGCAGTTTTCTCTGGTTCTGAATAAGCCGGAGCAAATTTCAGCGTGATCCGACCAAGAGGTTGTTGAACAATGGTGTCTGGCAGTGTTTTTAGGTCAAGTAACATGGATATACTGGACGATGGATATCTCATCGATACGAAACAGAAGTGGGACATATTACGCATATTTGGGAAAGACTAAGAACAATATTCCCGAAAAAAGCCGGTCTTACACATGATCTCGTGACCCGCTGCCCACTCGTGACCCCCAGCTGAGCAGACTTGATAACAGCAGGAATAAAAGAGAACTCTGACTATTACGTCTTGCCCAGTAGGACACCCACTGGAGCTGGTACACGACATCTACTCGGTGTGTCTGAACGCACCATCGGAATCCCAAACCAATCTCAACGCAGGGTCTGAAAAAATGTGAGCTACCGCTATCTACTAAGCCACGCAGTATGGAACGTAAACAGCCGCGACAGTGTGAAGTATGTCTGCGAGCTGTGTCCGGGCGGAGAAGGGATCCTGTCGCTCGTCAGAGATCCAAGCGACGAGCCCGATGATCATACGAAGCATGATCACGATGCGATCCATATACATGTGATATCTATGTTACATATTACTTTAAAGCTGCTCTGACATCGGCCAGCGTTTGTATACTTAGTGCAGCTCCACCGAGAGGAGAAGCTGACAACCTGCAATGCTCTCCGTCAGTCTGTCAGTCTGTTTGTGCGTGGTGATCTGTGTGACAAAGCAAACTGTTTCATCCAGCAGAAGCCAGGTGCCATGAAGAAGCTGGAGGCCTTCCTTGACGCATTGATTGGTGTGGAGAAGCTGGCCTCCAGAACCAGCGACAGCCATAAAGCATGTCTCAGAAGTATTTTTAATGTGCATGTATTCTCTGTATGAGACTGATATATACGGGTCTCCGTCGAATGAGAGTGAGAGTGAGAGTGAGTGTGAGAGAGAGAGAGAGAGAGAGAGAGAGAGAGAGAGAGAGAGAGAGAGTGAGTGAGTGAGTGAGTGAGTGAGTGAGTGAGTGAGTGAGTGAGTGAGTGAGTGAGTGTGTGAAGAAGAACCTTGGGTTCTTTTACGACGCATTCAACCGCTAGGTTACATAGCGTCGCCAACCTCTCAGGCCGATTAGTAGCGGGTGGACTCGGTATATACCGTCGGTTGTGATATTCGAACCCACAATCTTGCGATCAAGAGTCCGACGCTCTACCAACTGAGCTACCGCAGCCCCGAGTGAGTGAGTGAATGCGTGATTGAGTGAGTGAGTGAGAGATACAGAGACAGTGACAGAGAGAGAAAGAGAGAAAGAGGGAAAGAATGAGAGAAAACAGGAAAAGAGGGAAAGGGAGAGAAAGACAGAATTAGTTATTTAGTTATTAGGGCTTTAGGGCGCTTCGACCAGAATTGATCATTCGCGCCCATAACTTGCATACTAGTGCTTAACGGTTGGTGGGTCCACCCATGCTATTACCTGGGTGCATACGTAGTTTGGAATCCAATCGACAAGTAACGGAAAAAGCTTCCAGAATGCCCAAGGTTTGAGTTGTTTCCCAGTATGTCTTCACATGTCAAACGATCCGCGTCTCTTCCATAAACAATCGGCACTCTGATGCAGTGCTGGCACGTCAGAAGTACGTGACGCACAGTCAGTGTTTCCAGACAGCGAGGGCACCGCAGTCTCTCCTCCCCACACAAGAGGTAGCGGTGGGTAGAGTAAGTGTACCCGATGCGCATCCTGCAAAGTGCGACCTCCTCTTGTCTGGACCTACGAAGGCATGACTCCCAAGGTCCTAGATGTGGTTTGACTGCATGCAACTTATTGTTGCTTTCTCCATCCTATGATTTTTTTCCATTTACCAAGTATGAAATGTGTAATCCTTGAGAAGTGGTCCCAGCAGGAAGTGGGCATATCCGTTCCCGGGGGTTCTGGGCTGCCCACTTCGCCGCAGTGTCCGGGCGCTCGTTTCCCCACACCCCGATGTGGCTAGGGATCCAGCAAAAGCGAACGGTTATTCCCTGTTTTTCCAACGTAGTAATTCTTATGAGAATGCCAATTAGTAAAGGGTCCGAGGGACGAAAAGCAGTCTGTGCCAAAAGGCTACTAAGGGGTGAGGTAGAATCACATATAATGTGTCCTGAGAGACAGAGAAAGAGAGAAAAAAAGTGTCGCCTGCATGCAGCTGGAGTAGTAGTTGTGTATCCCAAGCTAATTCCAACCCCATCGACGTTCAGCACTTCTAGTTCACAGCGCAAATATACCCCACGGAACAGTTTTATCCCAGTTAGGGATGCCGATATCTCAAAATATCGTGATTTGAACAATTTTACACAAAGCGTGGCTTTCTGCAATCGTGTTCGTACGTTGACACTTCTGGACCAAACAGTCCAGAAAACTCGTGGATCTCCTCTATTTGCCCTCGACATGATGTTTGTCGTCAAAACGGTCTGTCGTTATTGCAAGACATACTGGGGAATGTTGAGGTCAACGCCTGCCATCTCTGTGTGGGTACACCATACCAGATGACGTCTGAGCAGCCGTGGTGACTAGACTGCTTTTATATTTCACCAGCATAAACCACGAGTACGGCCGGCTCCAACCACTGAGCAATACAGACTTCCCAATGCTATCGCTAACCACGCTACACCTTTCTGCAACACCCTCCTACAATGTCCACATGCGTAGAGTCGATGTCAGGTGTCGTGTGGGTTCTCCTGTCACAAACTGTGTCGCACCCTCCTGTGTCAGATGGCACTTGGCTAATCAGATGGAGTAGCAGGTGTGTATACAATGTTAATTCCAACCCCATCGATGTTGAGCACTCCAAGTTCACACTGCAAATATGTCACCACGGAACGCTTTTATCCCAGTTAGGGATGGCGATATCTAAAAATATCGTGATTGAAACAATTTTTAAACAAAGCATGACTTTCTGCAATTGTGTTCGCACATTGATATTTATGGTCGGGACAGTCTAGAAAACTCGTGGATCTCCTCTATTTGCCATCGTGATGATGTTTGTCGTCAAAACAGTCTGTTGGTTGGTTGGTTATTGGTTTTACGACACGTCGACCGTTGAGTCATGTAGCGTCGCCAATCTCTCACGCCGATTGGTCGCGGGCGAAGAGTAGCGACAGGTGAGACTCGAACCCACAACCCTTCGATTGTGAGACGAGCATCTTACCCCTAGACCACTCGTCCCCTCAAAACAGTCTGTCGTTGATGCAAGACATACTGGGAAATGTTGAGGTCAACGCCTGCCATCTCTTGGTGGGTACACCCTAACAGATGACGTCTGAGCAGCGATGGTGGCCTTTATTTCACCAGCACAAACCACGAGTACGGCCGGCTCCAACCACCCAGCAGCACAGACTTCCCAATGCTATCGCTAACCACGCTACACCTTTCTGCAACACCCTCCTACAATGTCCACATGTGTAGAGTCGATGTGAGGTGTCGTGTGCGTTCTCCTGTCACAAACTGTGTCGCACCCTCCTGTGTCAGATGGCACGTGCCTAATCCCACCCCCGTGTCAGTAAATGTTGTACGGTACGCGCCTCACTTCCAGGACCGCACTGACGTGTGGGTTCTGATGCGTCGAACTAAACGTATCCTGCCGAGCGAAAGACCTCCCGCACGTCTCACATTTGTGGGGTCGCTCACCGGCGTGTTCTCGTATGCTGAACCAAGCTCCTCTTGGCAGCAAACGCCGTGTTGCATGTCTTACATCTCTAAGTTCTCTCTCCCATGTGTGCTCATATTTCCAACCAAACTCTTGTTGGCGGAAACGTCCGGCCATATTCTCCACATGTGTAACGCCCCTCGGGTGTGTGTTCTCATATGTCTAACCGAACTGCTCCTGGTAGCGAATACCCGGCCACATGTCTCACATTTGTAGGGTATCTCAGCGGTGCGAATGATCGTATGGAGAAGTAAATCCGCCCTTAGAGAAAACGTCGTGCTGCAAATATGACGTTTCTAGCGTCCCTCTCTTGCATGTGATTTCATATGGGTCACTAATTGCACCCGGAAAACAAAGGCTCTACCGCATGTACCACACTTGTAAGGTCTCTCTCCGGTGTGTGTTCTAATGTGTCCAGTCAAACCATCCTTGGCAGTAAACGTCCTGCCGCATGTCTCACACCTGTAAGGTTTCTCTCCGGTGTGTGCTCTCATATGTGTAATCAAACGGTACCTGGCAGCGAACGCCTGGCCACATGTCTCACACTTGTAAGGTCTCTCTCCAGTGTGTGTTTTCAGATGATTAGTCAAAGTCTCCCTTTCTAGCAAACGTCCTGTCACATGTCTCACATTTGTAAGGTCTCTCTCCGGTGTGTGTTTTCAGATGGTTAGTCAAAGTCTCCTGTTTAGCAAACGCCTTGCCGCATGTCTCACACCTGTAAGGTCTCTCTCCGGTGTGTGATCTCATATGTGTAATCACATTCGTCTTCAAAAGAAACGTTCTACCGCATGTCTCACACTTGTAAGGTCTCTCCCCGGTGTGTGTTCTGATATGCTTAACCAAAGTGAGTTTGATAGCAAACGTCCTGCCGCACATCTCACACCTGTAAGGTCGTTCTCCGGTGTGTGCTCTGATATGTGCAATCAAACTGTGCTTGGCAGCGAACGCCTGGCCGCATGTTTCACACTTGTAAGGTTTCTCTCCGGTGTGTGTTTTCAGATGGTTAGTCAAAGTCACCCTTTGAGCAAACGTTCTACCGCATGTCTCACACTTGTAAGGTTTCTCTCCGGTGTGTGTTCTCATATGCGTAATCAAACTGTAACTGGCAGCGAAGGCCGAGCCGCATGTATCGCACTTTTTAGGTTTATCTCCGGAGTGTGTTCTGGAATGCTTAATCAAAATGTTCTTCGTAGCAAACGACCGGCCGCATGTCTCACAGCTGAATGATTTTGCTCCGGTGTGCGTTCTCATATGTGCAACCAAACTGCGCTTGTCAGCAAACGCCCGGCCGCATGTCTCACAGTTGAATGGTTTTTCTCCGGTGTGTGTTCTCATATGTGCAACTAAACTGAACTTGGCGGCAAACGTCCGGCCACATAACTCACATTCGTGAGGTCTCCCTCCGGTGTGGACCTTCATGTGCCGAACCAAAGCGCGCTTGACGGCAAAAGCGACGTCACAAGTTTCACACTTGAATGGTTTTCCTCCGGTGTGGGTCATCATGCACGATGTCGAGTTCAATGTCTTAGCAAAGACTGTCTGGTCTGTAGATCTGCCCCCGCTACCGTCACTGTACACCGTCGTATCCGTGTGGACTCTGTGGTGTTGAAGCAGCCATCCACGATGTTCAAACGACCTGTCACACACGTCACAGCGATACGAACTCGATGCGTATCGATCCATTGGTTGTCGTTGGGAAGTGTCACTGGTGTCCAGGGAGCACTGGCTGTTGTTGCTGTCGTTGGCGCTGTTGATGCTGCATTGCGACGCAATTCCCGACGCCGTTCGTTGACTTCGAGGACTCCCGATCTTCCCACAGTTAGACGTAGGCGCAGTGTCACCTGAAACCCAAATCATTTGAGTGTATTTTGGTGAAATTTCAAGCATTAATAATGCTCCGTAGGGCGATACTTGAGACACGCAGAGACCTCCGCAAAATTTAGACCTGTAATAAGCAGCAGGTTGGCCCGTTACTACAGCACGCAATGGTTCTGCCTTTCTGCCGGGACTGCTCCTGGATTAAGATACCTTCGGTGCGCTTTTGGAGCGGCCCAGACCGTTTCCGACCGCCCGTCAGTCGAGGAACCCGGATTATCTAGGGAGCCGACACGGGTGCCGGGTGTATCGATAAGAAAACACTCATGGTACACCCGGCACCTGCACCAGGTGCACACATTACTATATCTGAATACATTAGTATATCTGACTACATTACAACTGACTACAATTTGACCGCAACAGCATACAAGGGTAGGTGTGATAACGAAGTAGGGGTCTAAATATATGTTGCTTCGTCTTGTCCCCTGGCTTTGACCCCATCCAACCTCTGGCTAGAGGGAGTGGAAGGAGCCTGCCCACCAATACGTCTTCCGATGACATCTCCAAACCAAGCACTTTAGCGAGACAACGGGAGCGAATGGGCACAAAACAAGCGTACCGCTCGACCGAGAGCGACCTTCTCTATAACCCTTCGTGTTCAGTAAAAATATCATCACACATATGGGTCAGTAACTTTAAGTGAGCTTTGCTGTCACAGGGCTCAGCAACCCTACATTTACAACGCAACACCAAACAAGGCTAGGTGTCAAATCAAAGTCTGGTTCAAAACACCTGTGGTTTAGTGTTGACTCATGGTGCGTTCGACAACAGATTGGCCAATACACTTGCTGCCAGGAGCAGTTTGGCTGGACATATGAGAACACACACACCGAAGAGAGACCTTACAGGTGTGATACATGCGATAGAGCGTTTGTTTTCCCGGTGCAAATAACATGCCAGGAGCAGTTTGGCTGGACATATGAGAACACACACACCGAAGAGAGACCTTACAGGTGTGATACATGCGATAGAGCGTTTGTTTTCCCGGTGCAAATAGTGACCCATGTCGAATCACTAACATGAGAGGGACACTGGAAATGTCATATTTGCGGCAAGACGTTTACTCTGAAGGCGGATTTAGTTCTTCATACGATAATTCACACCGGATAAATACCCTACAAATGTGAGACATGTGGCCGGTTGTTCGCTGCCAAGAGCAGTTTGGTTCAACAGATGAGAACACACACCAGAGAAGGTTGGTTTGTTATTTGAGTTTTAGGGCGCATCGACCAGGTTTGGTCATTTAGCGCCAGGACGTTGTACATGTGGGTAATGTGGCCGGATGTTTGCCGCCAACGAGAGTTTGGTTGGACATATGGGAGCACACTGGGGAGAGAGAACTTAGAGATGCGAGACAGCGCCGTCCAGCGGCGGCCCGGTTTCCGTTGTTTCCGTTGTAGATAAGCTATGACATTTCGGTTTACGCCCCTGTATGGGTCCACTATCCCCGTCGGCCATATTGTGCGAAGGCGTAAGCCTTCGCACTGCAAATAGCCAGCGGCCGCCGACCGCGTCATTATGGAGATGACCAATGGCCAATCGCCGTGGGCGGAGCCGACAACAGCGGACTGGTTCCAGCACGGCGGTCTGGATCGAGACGGATCCACATCGATCATCATCATCGATCATCATCATCATCATCAGCACATCGAGCGAATGTGAAGTGAATGAGGAGAATGAATGTGCTTTAGGTAGCTTAGGATGTGCTTTAGGTAGCTAGGAGGTATATTCTTTGACAAACGAGGGGCCCTGAGCAGGCATAGGAGCACATGATGAACATTGATTGGACCGAGGGGCTCCGGAACAGCCATTTGAGCCTCCTGAGGAACTGTCAGGTGCCCCCTGCATGACCCCATTGCAGCTGCCACGTCTCCCATGGTAACCCTCGCACGCCCGGGTGGGTGGGTAGATACCTACCCCCCGATAACGTTTCGTACCATCCCCAAAAACGGTGAACTAGAGCTCTGAAATTTACAGTACCCTTAAGTTACATCAATTTGACACGTAATCCAAATTTATCAGGTCAAGCTCATGTCAGGTCCATCACTTACCACACTTTTAGTGGCAGCATGTCGGACCAAACTGCGGAAAATCTCACATATTGTGACAATATAGATACACGATCGATCAACAGATTGCATATCGTTCTCAATAACCATTGCACACTTTGAAGTATACCTTACCATAATGACCCTAACAAAGTCATCATAGGTCTCCTACCGACTTCACCTAAAAATCGGCTTTGACTTTTGACATCACATGACAAATTTATCGTAAAAACTAGAAAATTGTCAGTACCATGCGTTGGATACATATTTGGTGTGACGAATGTCAGATGCAGGTTATCTTAGGTCAGTGACCTATGCAGTGCCGATAACACGTGTGATAATATGGTAAACTAGCTTCATTTGCCTCCGGTTTATCAAATTTTGAACCGTCACCTCAGGTCATTATAGGTCAAGGACTAAATTGATCTACAAATCAGTTTTGGCCGTGCAGTGGAAGAATAATTGTGCACTATAGTTCTTGAAGTCTTTGTGCCGCCTGCGCTATCAATTTGTTTTTGTTTGACCTGATATGACCTCTACGTTGACCTCGGATAAAAAATGACTCAACCTGCACCACTTGTCAACAAAGGTTAAACCTAACTCATGGCAGAGCCTGCCTACCCTGGCATTGGCTGCCAGTGCCCTAGAGCTCCACTCAGGGGAGACTCCAGCACTAGGCAGAATAGCAGTCACAATTACCCTGCTGTTGCTATGCATCATGGTGGCCAGAAGAGCCCTGTAGTCCTGCAGCAGCTCTTCACTCCTAGCAGGACCTATGTTATTTACTCCTACCTGCACTACAACTGCCCTATACTGGTTCTCACTGGTAGCCCGTGTCACCACTGGCACCAAGTCTTTGACCTTGGCACCAGGCCTGGTCATGCACCGATCCTTTCACTTACAACATTTCAAAATATTCAGCCATGTACCTTAGGTAAAGATTGCAATATTTCATGTCAGAGAATTCCTCCTTCGGACTGCTCCTCACCCTCAAATCGGACATCCTCCAGCCAAAACCCTTAGTTTCAGAGCTGCATATGCAGGTGAAAATTGGTACATTTACGGCGCCCCCTTTGACCAATGCTTCATGCCAAGCAAAAGCTCAAACTGACTAAATACCACTGATTCAGATTTTCTTGTGATTTAGAGTAAATAGCTGGGCAATGTAATGGATAATTACATGCTTCACTTCATCCAAAACACATAAGTTGCTTCCAAAAACACACACACACAACGCGCCATAAACGTAGTACATCACGCCATACGTTTACATGCTCCCTGAAACAAAGAAATGAAGGCAGAGATGTTTTTAATTAATTCCTTACCGCCACAGAGCAGAATCACGGTTCCCAGCTTCTCCAAAAAGCGGAAATTGGCCGAGACTAAACCACGCTTTACTCTTCAACGCGGGAATGTGCTGCTGGAATCAAACAATATCCTATCCAGGATTAACTTCGGCCTCCAATCGCTAGGTGGCAATAGCCCGTCCTTGGTCGCCGATTCCGGGGAGTTTCATACCCGTATCCGTGCCCAGTCTAAGTCTAGAGTCAGTCCATGTTCAGCCGTGTTAAAGTGCAGTCTTAGTTGAAATAAAGCCCCCCAATAGTTCAATCAGATCAGTTTCAGTTTAGGCTTGGTTAGCATTACATTCACACACCCAGCATTACCTTTCACACACCCATCACCACTTCTACACACACCGACACCCCACACCCCATACGCCCCCACACCCCACCGACGGCAGAGCCGCCACCCCTACAATACCCACGGCTGATTGATTGATTGATTGTTTGGGCTTAGGGGCGCATCAACTGCTACTGGTTATGTAACGCCCATAACTCGCTTTTTCCACATTACACTAGGCGGCATGAGTCTATTTTTGGAAGGGATAGTTTACGTCGAATTGAGCAGTCAATATATATGTATATCTCGATATATTTAGCCTGTATGGATGATCTCCGAATTGTCACCTGAAACATCACGGTACGACAATTCGTGGAAATTGGAACGGAAGTGACGTCTTCGTTCTACCATGCAGTTGGGACAAGAAAACAGTAGGTGTCGAACTGTCATCGGTGAGCTACATCGGGAACAGCGTGGCTTGGCCTCCCTTCTCAAAAGACAACCGTGCGTTGCTTACGTGTGCCCTATTTGCAAGCGTGCCAGAATTACCTCTTCTCTCCTACGCTTTCTTAGCCATGCTGTCCGTGGTGCCAGAACTGGTTTGATGGACCGGACTTTGTCTAGAATTTTGGAGTTCCAGTGACTGCGCGGCACGCAGCGTCAGCCAGCTCACTTCCCGTGATACCGGTGTGGCTCGGTACCCAACAGAGGAATAATCATCTTACCCGCTTTACCCAATACTGTCCGACGTGCTAGGATTTCTTGAGCAAAATGGTGTCATGGTTGAAAATACTGCAGGGCACGAAGGCTATTCAACGAGTTTGTTAAAATTAGATGTACAGTTTCCTCTCGAACCTCTCCAAAATTAGTTCTCTCCAAAGTTAGTGAAAATAAAATAAGATGTAGAGTTTCCTATCCAGCCTCAATAAAACATAGTGCTTTAATAATCGCGACCAACTCAGCAGTGTACATAGTCGCATGTGATGGTAAAGTAAAAGATACCGTAGCTGTCCGACATACAAATGCACACCAAGTTCCATTGGCTGTTTTTGGACCCGTCAGTGTACGTTCGAGTAGCAACGATAAAATGATAGTAGCTCCAATGTTTCTGCTCTGAAAAGCTCTGGGACAGTATGTCCTTTGTTGGCAGTCGCGAGGGAGACCTCAATTTCGGGTGAGGCGAGTTCCCGTGGTGGAATTTGCATCCATTTCATTCTCGCCACACATCGTAGTGGGATTTGAGCCTCACGAAGTAGAGATCGGATTCTGACGCAAAATGGCCGTCGTCTTTCATCTCTTTGCCCGTGGAAAATCGACAACATACGGCGAGAACAAAAACGGATTGATAGGTGGGATGTGCTGGAGTTTGCGTTAGCTTTATTACATACTGGAGGCCCAGCTTCTCGAGTCTGCTTGCCAACGATGGCTCATGGGCCTCTGCTAAACTACTCGCAGCTGGCGACGTCAGAAATATCCCCGTCGTGATCCCTGATGCTATGTAGTGCACTGTATCGAGTTTACACTTCACGGAGCTACTAGCACCGTCATATATAGATGATGCATAATCAAGCTTCGAGCGGATTAGAGGTCGATAAAACATTAAAAGAGTTTCTCTATCAGCTCCGTAATCAGCTCGTGGCAACCACATTTCATTATATTCATTGCTCGGAAGCATTTATCTCGCAGTATTGAGATGGTCACTGTGAACTGAAACTGAAAGCCGGTTGTCGAAAATGGCGCAGAGAAAGCGAGCCGATGGCAGCACAGGTATTTGCTGGCCAAATAACCGAACTACCATCTCCGAACAGAGGAGACGACGCTGGTAGAAGTGAACGGCAACCGGTTATGAGGTAAAGAATTGAACGCCGTCTACGATGGTCCATTTTTCGAGACAAGCTATGGCTATCTGTAGCTGTTGGTTGGTGTATTTGGACTCAGGGGCGCATCGACTGCGATGGTCATACAGTGCCCACCATCTGTAGCCGTCTCGTCGTGGATGGCAATCGCGCCGCGCAGGACCAAATAACCAAGTCATCAACGAAAAGTGGCCTCCAATACTCGGTGAGAACCCGTTTTCAATGTCATTGATCATAATTGCAAACGCAACGCTAGGTACGCTCCCATGTGGGACACCGTTGATGATGATGTTGAATTGTGGCTTAGGGGTGCGTCGACATCCAGGCTCCTTTTGCGCCCATAACTGTATTACTGTCAATCTACTGTGCTGCTATGGTAGCTTGTGATTAATATTCACGGGTGGCTGTATATCACCTCAAACCGTGCTTGCCGACGGAAGGTAAAAATATTTCCAGACGCTATGACCTCAGAGTCGTTCCCTATTAGCATACGTAAAGAAGTGTCGGCGTTCAGCCGTCCTAAAATCTGGCGTAGTAGGGATTCTAATAGTACACAGCCTACAAAAGCATGGTACACGTAAAGCGGGTTAGAACATCGTGGGAATAAAGGCCGATCATCACCGGTCAGCACGTAACTGCGTGTCGCGAAGGTCTGGCCTATCCTCAATCGGCAGAGCATTACTTCTTTCCGTCGTTGGGTTCGGCCAGGCTGAATGCCTTAGTGAGGATTGTCTGGTCTGGAGATCTGCCCCCGCTACCGTCACTGTACGCCTTGGCACTGTGGACTGTGTGTGGACTGTGGACGCCGTGTGGACTGTGGTTCTGAAGCAGCCATCCACGATGCTGAAGCGACTTGTCACACACGACACAGCGATACGAACCGGCTGCGGCCCGAGCCATGGGTTGTCGTTGCGAAGTGCCAATGGCGTCCACGGAGCACTGGCTGTTGCTACTGGCGTTGACGCTGTTGATACTGCATTGCGACGCAATTCCCCACCACGTTTGACTTCGAGAACCCTAGATCTTCCGACAGTGAGACGGAGGCGCAGTGGCGCCTGAAACCCAAGACATTGAGGTGTGTTTTGGAATATCTCACCCTTCGACAGGTCAGTCAAGTCGTACTTCTGCAGTCCGGGTGCACTTCTGGTGAAAATTCAGTATTAACAATGTTCAACCGAACCAGACTACGGACGCACACCTCTGCACAGTTGATTACACCGGACGTTCTGGTAGTTAAGGATAGCTTCGGTGCGCTATTAGGGAGACCCAGGCCGTTTCTGCTCGCATCGCCCAGGGAGCCGACAAGGGTGCTGGGTATACCCAGCACAATGCTTATGGCCCCTACCATTGCTGGGCAGCCAGTCAGGGAGCATCAAGGCTCTGACCAAAAGCTAGATTTCCCGGCTATGCTACTGGCATTATAATGTAAACTTCTAGCAAAGACAAATAATAACAGAACGGAATGCACATGATTGTGCATGATTCACGTCAAGCGATATTTCCGACCGGTGTATAACCGCAACATCGTACGAAGCTCCGTGTGAATTCGAAGACGAGTTCTAAACGCATATGTGGCTCAGTCTTATACCCTGCCTTGACCCTATCCATGCTCTCGCTGGAGGGGGTGGATGGAACCTGCCGAGCCCATACGTCTGCTGTGTTTAATAGTATCTAAACCAAATGGATACATCAGCAGAAAACTACGACCCAACGAAAACGAATTCTGGAAGTCGGTTGGTACGTATTCTGAGGATACGGTTCCTCCGGCAGCCGCTAGGTGGCGGCAGCGTTGTGATGCCAGAGTCGTCCGGGTCATGCCGGACCACCAGTCGGTACTCATGCGTCGGCGAATACACGACTCCGCCCGCTAAGCATCAGTGGTGATAACACGGTGCGGTCGGTAGAGCCTCCGCGGAAGTGAGTGTCGATATCGGTGGACGATGAGTGTTGACCCCATGGAGCGCCTCGCCGCCCTGATGGCGCAGCAGACTGAGATGCTGCTGGAGCAACAGCATCGGCAGCAGCAGCGTGACGAGCGCGTCACGGCAGCGCTGAAGGGCGGCCTGCGGCGCATCCCCACACCCGCCCTGGAGGGCGAGACCACTGCCAGCTCTGCTACCCCTCCGGCCGGCTGGACAAGAAGCAGCTGGATCGAGGTCTCATCGAACTGCGCAACACGCCCCGTGAGGACGGCCGATCACCCACGCAGACGCTGCTCGGACATCCCTTGCGGTCCGGTGTGCCGGCGCACTACCGCACGTTCCCTCCTGAATGGCAGCGCGCCGCTGCCGACTGCGGTGATGGTGCCGCCGCCCTCCGCTCCAAAGGCCTGAGCAGCGTGCGCGAGGCCTGGTGCCACGTAAGGCCGCCCCGGCGCCGGCCAACCCCGACCTCGACGACGCGCCAGCCGCTGTTCTGAGGCGCAGTGGGCGTCAGCGAACTCGGCCGGAACGGCTCGGTGTGCGCTGGGCTCCAGCGACGTACGATTGACTATGTTGTGTTGAGTCGATGCGCTCGACTCGGGTGGCGGTGTGAGGATACGGTTCCTCTCACAGCCGCTAGGTGACTGCTGAGTTGTGACTTGTGACCGGTGCCAGAGGCGGCCGGGTCACGGGTCGGCGAATACACGGAACCGCTCGCTGCGAGTCAGTGAACATAACACACATGGTTACCATTTCCTCCAAAAAGCCAAACAACCGCTCCCGGTGCCATGTGCAGACTTTTACCGACGAGCGGCGCACGGGACTTCAGTGATGCTAGGTCCTTCGTTTGTCGAACTGGGCTTCCGCAACTCGTCTGCATGATAGTCCTGAGTGTCCTTAATCTTACCGTGGTGTTCGTTTATCCACAAGTCAATATTAGCATGGCCATTAGTCATATGATCGTTGTTGCTGTTTCGAAGTACGACGTAATCTTCAGTGGTATGGTCTCAGGTATGTAATGGTAAACTCAAACAACCTAGAATAGGCAGAATAGGTAATCAATTTTGGTCCTAATTAGAATATACCTCGACAAACCGCCACAACGTACACATGATCCTACGGTCAAGTGGCTTTCTTACGTCACCGCGCCCGCTCGCGTCGGCCAGGCTCACCGTCCGCCGCCACCGAACGTGTCGGGGAGCAGCACGACGACGCGTCAACAGCTACCTGGTGCGGCAGGTGCGCACACACAGCTGGCAGGTTCAAGGTGCTTCGGCTCTTTTACGACGCATTCAGCTGCTGGGTGGTCATATAGCGTCGCCAACCTCTCACCCCAGTCGGCCGCCGGTGGACTCGGTAATCCCGCCGGTTGTGGGATTCGAGCCCACGATCTTACGACCAAGAGTCCAAATCCCTGCCGACTGAGCTACCGCGGCCCCCAGAGCTGGTCTGATGTACAAAGCCAACATAGTTGCTTGTTCTTGGTGATACCGCAGCAACTTTTTATGGGATAATACTGTGATCTCTGCTGTATAACCACCGTCAAAATGTAGTCCACAAAACCACGTCAAGACCAGCGGCTTCAGCCCCATGGGTTCTCTGCATACAGTCCTTGGTGTGTAGAGCTCAGTATGCAAATATTCTCAGACGAGAGCGACATCGAGTGTCCAGTTCTGATCCACGGACCTCCCGTAATACTGTGGGCATACCGACAACACTATGGGTATTGTGACAAGGATTTCTTGAGTGGCAATACACCCAATTGGCAATCGTGGACTTTTCGCCGGAGCAAGTGCAGCATGTATGTGTAGAAAAGTTACTGCGTCGCTACGTTCACTCGGACTCACCCTCGTCCAGCACTTCCTTGTGCTTGCTCTTCAGAACTGTTTTGAGCTCGCCGTCGTCCAGTACTGGCTTCACCTCGCCCTCGTCCAGCACTGGCTTGAGCTCGCTCTCGGCCAGGACTGGCTTGAGCTCGCCCTCGTCCAGCACTGGCTTGAGCTCGCCCTCGTCAATGAAGGACTCGTCTTGGTCGCTGGGTTCGACCTTGACGCCATCACAGCTCGCCCCGTCCAGCACGCGGTACTCGCGGCTCGACAGCTCCAGCTCGCTCGCTCGACAGCTCGGCTCCAGCTGACCATCATCTGCAGGCAGCGCCGTGTAAGTGGTCTGCTGCAGCAGGCGCGGTGGTGGTGGTGTGAAAATACATCATGAAATGTAGAATGGGTAGCATTACTCGACAGGATGCATTTAAAGAGCATTTAAAGACCATGCCTCAAGCCGTGTAGCTTGAACAAGGAGCTGAGACAGGAAGGGGAAATTGAGGACATGTGCCCACATGGAAATGTGGTACCACCCTGACCGGGAAAAGGCGCCCCTCTGAGGAGGCTCGAGTGCCACCCCCCACCCCACCCCACCGCCGACCAACGGACTTTTCAGCCAAAGGCGCCCTTTTGAGAGGAAAGGGTGCCTATTCAACGCCTGCTAGTGCAACCCCCTTTCTCAACGAGTTTCCAGCTGTAGGCGACCCTCCATGGATTTTCGCCGTGGCGTCCATCCTCCTGCACGCGAATCTTGGAACCGTCGCTAGTTTGAAGGAAAGATGGGTGATTATTTCGAAAACCAGCAACAATGTATGCAAACAAGTTCGTCCTATTCAATTTCTTATACAGAAAGTATTCAAATCCGCTCAGTGTTTGTACATCAGAAGGCAAAATTGATGCGCTTTTGGTCGCGGGGAGACAGTTGGTCCCTCCCCCGATATATCGATAGGTATACACCATGGAACAGGCAACTTACCATCAGACAAGATCCAAATATAATTAGCCACCTTCAGCTTGGGTACAGGGTACAGGTATACAATCAGTAAAGGACTGTTGGTCACAACTCAGATATAAGCTTCTGTGATACATGGTGTAGATATGCATATTGTCATAGACATATACAATGTCATATCTTAGTTATCTTCTTGATAGCGCATATCACCTTTGATACACATCAAAAGCAATAGAAAATAAACATGGAAGAACAAAGGAAGATGAATAATCGTATCCAAGAACAGGGAGATTTGGAACGGAGTTAAATGGCATTGGTGAACTAGGCTGATCATTGCGTCATATAATTTCGTTACTCCTTGCTAAAGGGATTGGTACCATGCTATGCATATCAATTGTTTCAGAAGAAAGGTTAAGGGCATTGGAAGACCGCGCCTGTCTGGCCAATACAAGTTAGTGAAGAGCGTGGGCCAGGTGTACCCTGACTCCTTTGGTCGGAATTCTAAGTTGGCAAAATTCAGTACTTCTAAATTATAGTTCCTGAGCACTGTTGTAAACAAAATGTTCATTACTTCCAAGCTCCTTTTCTTGCGAAGCGTCGCTGCGTAATATTCTGATCAGAATATCTCGGAAGATGTTTTGGTGTTGCATTGTCATGGCACTAATAGATTTGCCTTCGGTGTGCTTGAGCATCCTAAAATAACCCTTGCACTCCTAAAGTGAGAAACGCGGTAATTCCAACGTTCCATTCTTCGTGAATGTCTTACCGCCACTCGCATATGCGAAGCGTTGCCGAAGCAATGTAACGTGCAGATGTCGCTGCTGTCTCGGCATACGTGGCGCTGGTGTCGCACATTTACTCCCTCGCATTGGAGCCGAGTGAAGATAAGATGTAGGACTCTGCTTTCCGACTCAAGGGTGAACATTGTCCCGTCCTCCCCGGGCACCGGCCGGCTCCTTCACCATCACGGTATATGGAACGACCGGGGCCGGAAGGGACTTTGACCGCTTCCAGAGGTGGGCACAAAGCCTCTAACACGTCAGCTGGGACGACATGGCTACAAACATGGCCGCCCGCACCCCTCCCCATCAGTGATCATTCCCCATGGCTTTAGCATTACTAAGGCGAGTAGGTAGTCTGGTTTCCTCGGATAGCGGTGCCGAATTCGCGGATGGACGCGGCGAAAGTTCAAATTCGACGAGATATAAATAGACGAGCCTCTGTTAAGGAGCCGGGAATGCTTAAATCTCCATTGACATTATAATGGCTCCCAGTGGGACATTTTATTTCCCCAAAAATATATTTATGGATGCCTGAATGTCACCAGTAATAAGCGTCCTTGCTACGACCCTAAGAAGTGTCAACCTGACCTTCCCCCAAATTAAGGTTCCTGGATCTGAGTCTGCCTACCTTTTCCATGCACTTCTGCCAAACGCAAAACAGTCGGGAAGCGTGCATATATCTCACCAATCCTTAACCGGTCTTTCACTTAGCATCACTTTTTGTGTGCATTATGAGCAATCATTGCATTCTAATGACTCCTTAAATCAGTTTATACATCAGTATTTCTGATGTAAAAACTGATAACATCAGTATTTCTGCAAATTTTACATGTGTTTCCAAGAAATCGTCTTCAGAGTTCAGGAAGGCTATATTTTCAGAAGAAAAAACATTCCCAGGAACTATCTCCATCGCTGCATGAATAGCGTTCCACATATGGAATTCTTCGCCACCATTCTGAGCCGCAAAATGAGTCAAACTTGTCCATGTTAAGTCAATAGATAAATTTTCCGTCGCCTGATTTCTGGATCCACCACGACCTTAACTGGAGTGCATTCATTACGGAGATAGACGAGCCACCGCTATCCCAGTAAGAACCTTCAGTGCAAGTCCGTCGCTGCAGACGCGCACCGCAACAACGTGAAAACCTAACCTTATAGAGACACACACGTCGTAGGAAAAAACATCCGTTACTCTCTTGCACTGGTCGATCGAATGAATGATAGATGAAGTGATGCCACAAGGATGACACAAACCACTCTCATTTCGTTGCTAGGCAACCAACTAGACCACCCTGCTCACTCAGACTGCTCGTGACAACACTACTGTTGTTTGGCAACGAGTCCGTCAGTCTGGCAAGCCAGGCGTCTCCCTGGACACGCTCGCCAGGACTCACCGATTATGGTCCTCGGCTGCTGTCCCAGTGTGTCCGGCGTACCGTCCGCTCTGAAAACCGGCACAGCCGTGAGTCACGGTCACAATGCACGGAGGATATCCATGGTGCAGTTGACAGGAGGTAGCCATGGGGGCGCGTCAACTGCGTATGCTATGCAGCGTTCATGGCCTCGTCAATAGGACACAGAACTACACACCGAAGTTCTGAATGACGTAGGATACATCGAGACATACAACTCCTGATATTGAATAAGTTGTGATGGCATCGTGTTCATGCTACCACGTATAACAGCCGGACAGCGAGGAGAGGATATCACAGGCGTTAGAGAGCAGACAAATAACTTATGTTATTGCATAAGTTGTGATGGCATCGTCGCCTTCTCAGCAGCTCCAAGTCTCGAATCACAAGTATCCTACCCATGCTCTTACTTACACGGATTGCATTGCATTGCGTTGCCACAGTTATTAGACCAAATACAGAAAATGGGTTATTCCATCGCATTCCGTCGTACAAGAAAACATAACATACAAGTCCATAATGGAATTAAAAAAACATGAAGTTCGCACGAAGAAAGAAGGTCGACATCGTGGTTACAGACGACACCCAAGAGCACAGGCAGCATGAAAGACAAGGCTAAATGAACATACATCTACAAATATATAAAATATATCAATATATACATGACTTCGGTTCCATCGGACATAGCTACTGTGGAAATGCTGTGGTACAGCTTTAAATGAAACTGCTTGCAAAATCGATATCTGGGATCTCCATTCCTGGACCTCCATGGCTCCTATGCAAGATGAAGACTAATAGCATTGTACTGAACACAGCCGGATCTAAAAATCGTCACAAGACCACGGCGCAAACCATTGTTGTCTCTAGTAGGAGTAGTAAAACGAACTACAGATCAACAATCTTGCTTACTTGAGTTCCTCTTGAGGTGTGATGCCAGAGAAGTCGTCTGGTGGAGAAGGCGGAACAATGAAGACCCACTCTTCCTTAACCTCGCCAACCGGCGTCAGTCGATTGGATGCCATTGCAGCAGAGGCCGGCACACTCTGTATTTGGAGAAGAGTTGCCGGCGTCAAGAATGGTGTATAGTCATCAGGGTTGTGTTGAAGCCTGCATTTACGAACAGCATCACAGTCCAGTGGGTAGTGCGAATATGCTGGGCTGAGAACATCTTGTGGATGCCAGAATTGAGGAGTGGTGCGCTGTCCTGACTCCGACAGAATTTCCTCAATTTAAAGCACATTTCCAGTGATACTTATGCCCGGAACACAGAAATAACCTAATATCATGCACTTACAACATTAATCTTTCACTGAATACCAGTGTATCTTGTTTGAAGATCATACAGGGGTAGGGGGTGGACATAAACAGCAGACATGTGTTCCGATGCAGACAATATGCATATACACATGATGACCAAGCTTCATAAACACATGAACAATGCACATTGGTGTCTTGTAAATTAATATTTTGTTTACTACCAGTATTGTAGAAAAGATGTGCAAAAGAGGTCAACATAAACTGCAGACATGTGTTCCGATGCAGACAATATGCATACACATACAAGGACCAAGCTTCATAAACATGTAGCATGAACACATACAGCTATGATTTCGCTTCCTTATTTCAAAATAAGGCTATGGCCAGAAGCTAACTAAGTCAGAGCATAAGGCATCTATATATGGGCGCGAATGATCAATTCTGGTCGAAGCGCCCTAAAGCCCAAATAACTAACTAAGGCATCTATATAGGCACTGGATGGGTCATGGCTAGCTCAAAGCACATGGGAAGTTGAATCTCAGTGTGTCAGTTATACTCAGACACATTGTCCTCCACGAAATTCGATTACTGGTTATTGGCTCCACTAGACTGAGATTATGTTAGGTGATGGTGATTATAGGCTCCACAAGACTCATGCTGATTTAGGTGGTGGTGGTTACTAGCTCCACAAGACTGAGATTATGTTAGGTGGTGGTGGTTATTGGCTCCATGAGACTGATATTAATTTAGGTGGTGGTACTATTGGCTCCATGTATGGACTGGCCACGTAGCATGTCCAATATCTCGCACCATAAAGTCATAAAGTATTAAGGCTTAATAAGAGCCACAGGGGCCCATCTGGGTTAAGCCTATCTCGAAAAGGTACTAGAAATGTACATACTCCCACCCCAATCAATCCCTTATACCAAGTTCCTAGGAAGCTATATATCCCAGCCCATCTAACACCACTCACTTGCTACTGCCTAACACCCTCAATAATCACAATCTCCTCCCATCACACCCATCGTGCCACCATAGACAACCTCATCAGCATCACATCCCGAAGGAAGGTGCCGAATCCACTGCTAGGCACATCCCACAGAAATTCATAAAGCGTTCAGACTTGATAAGAGACTCACTTGCTATTGCATAATACACTCAACAATTACAAACTCCTCCCACCATACCCATTGTGCTACCATAGACAATCTCATCAGTATCACATCCCGAAGGAAGGTGCTGAATCCACTGCTAGGTACACCCTATATAAAGTTATAAAGCATTTAGACTTAATAAGAGACTCACTTGCTATTTCATAACACACTCAACAATTACAAACTCCTCCCAACTCCCACTCCTCCCTGTCGATCAACCTTCCCTGGAATACAGAAAAAAACAATCCCCCTATTCTTATAATGATTGTCTATGCCGTTTTTAAAGATGTTCAGTGTGTTGATACCGACAATGATTCCTGGCAGCTGGTTCCAGTGTTCTACTACCCTGTTGGTGAAGAAAGACTGTCTTAACCTTGTCCTGCTGTGATGAACTTTAATTTTGAATTGATGACCTCTAATTGCATCATTTCTGTTAAATTCAAACATTTCCCTGAGATATCCCTGTTCCTGACCATGAACAAATTTAAAAACCTCGATGAGATCTCCTCTCAGCCTTCTATATCTAAGTGAAAACATGTTCAATTTCTTCAGTCTTTCCTCATATTCCAGGTTGCCTATACCATTAACTATTTTTGTTGCCCTCTTTTGTACTCTCTGTAAAAGCCAACAATCTTTCTCATAACTAGGGGACCAAGCTCGGATCACAGGCGAGGAATAGCGACAGGTGGGATCCAAGCCCACAACCCTTCAGTGGGAGACGGTTGCATTATCCAAAGATAAGATATGCCATTATCTGCATTTCTGATTTTTGTTCAATGCTGCTGCAATAGTCCAGTTGGTTAGAGTACTGACCCACATCGGTCCCCCATGTCCTGGAAACACAGGGTTTGAGTCACTTCACATTCTCATATTTAGCCCCTAGCTGGGAGGGTCAGTTGGCACCTGGCCTGAGAAGGCCAGGAACAAGACACCGGGGTGGCCGTGTCAGTGTGTTGATTGCAAATTAAACCTTGGGTCAAAATTATCCCACTGAACTGATATTCATGGGTCAGGTGGTGGGGCAACAAGCTATGCTTAGTAATGGGACTCTGGTCCATATATCTACCCAAGAAAGGATTTGGACCGAATTTTGTGTTACAGAATTGAATCCTCGTCTCTTGATTACTTCAGGAGAAATATTGTGATGCAAGCTGGTAAATATAAAAATGAACAAAGGAGAACTGGCTCTCAATGAGGACATTAGAACACTAAATGCTGTATTATACAGTAAATCAATGTTGAAAATGGTCAGGAGGCAGAAATGCCATCTCATAAATTGCTCTTTGAACAAATATTTGGACCATTTGAGATGAAATATTATGATGCAAAGGGAGACAAATCAAAATAAAAGGACCATATCTAATTCTCTGTGAAGATTTCGGAATGAGAACGATGTAAAAAAAACTATATTCCAGTGTCAAAAGCATAATGTATGTGTCAAACCAGATAGGGATGCTCAGGTCACCTCTTGTACCAGACACAAGGCAACAGGGCAGTTAGCTCTAGTTTCACCATCGCTTGCCTACGCTTCTCTGGAGGCAGCCTGACCACATTTGAACTTCTTGCCATCAGCTCACCATTTCATCATCACAGCGTCTGATCTTCAGACGAAGTCGCTGAAAGGTGGTCCAGGTATATCCTGGCTGGGCTGCCGCATCCCCACAGCCATCTGATGTAGCATCATGGAGCTCCAGGTTGACAGTAGGCTGGACAGACAGCAGCAATAACGGGTCCATGTCCAGGGTGGTCTTGCATGACATGCTGGAAAGTTGTAAGTTATTTGCACATTATGTGCTAGACAGCAAAGGCAAACTGTTGCATTCAGGCTTGTGCTTCACTGCTTGGAAGTAAGGTTATGGTTCTTCAGTCTTCACAGCTCATTCCAAAAGATCTATGTGATATTTAAAGAGCCCAAACAATGCAGGCAGAGGCATCAAGATTAATTGCATACTATTGATATATACCTTTAAAATTAAACAGCTATTGGCCAGACAGAATGGCATAGAAAGTCATGACTTCAGAGAGTATATGTTGTTATGGGTGTAACAAGTGTAAAGGAAGCATTGGTTAACATTCCAACAAAGCTTGGTATTTTTTTATAAAAGCTGTTCTTTTGAATTTTGTAAGAAAAAAAATCAGAATATGATGTTTATGAACATAACTAAGGAGATGCGACCACTCAATTTCGGCACTGATGCTTACTTTTCAATTTGAACGATGACATCTACAGTTTGATGACGTCATACGTATGGCACGGTTCACATACCTTAATGAGATGGTCGAAGTCGCTTAATCTAATATAATCTAACCTAACCTAAACCTAAAACTAAACTTAGTCTTATGGGAGCACAGCAAATGTATTACATTATTACCTACAGATTATGCCCTGCAGGCACTGGGAACCTACAAAACAGACACAAATTTTTAGCCAAATTTCGTCACCAGCCGCAGTGTGAGGCTGCTGCTGATTGTTGGGTGATGCTTGTGCTGCCAACGATTGGTGATGGCCAATTAGTAACTGACATGCATCCATTTATGGCAACCAACATTGCTATGCTGCAATTCTTATTCCTGTTCCAACTCTGAACCCCTGACTCTTGTTGTGAATCTAGTTGCTTATGGACAGCTACTGCATGATTACATTTGATTGGATGTCAGTAATATAGCTACAATTGAGAGGATTCCAGCAAATCCCACCTGTAATTAAGTGTTTTCAAACTCAAATGTAAAATGTAGCCCCTGAGGCCCTAGGTACACCCTGGAAGAACCAGCCAAAGCATAGCATATATGTGAATGATGGCAGCATAAGGGGCAGAGGCATCACTGTGCTTGGGGGGAGTGGGTGTGGTTACAGGGGCAGCCCCTCCCTCAACCTCAAAACACCCGAACATAAACCTTGCAGCATCTCGGTTTTTAAGGAAAGTTTGGAGAAATGCGGAATGCTTGAAGGCATTGGGAAACTTACCTTCTGGGTTGGGAGTCAGAAGCCGGTTTTACAGCGGAAATTTGCTCTGTTGCCAGACCACTCGTTCTCCGAGATAGAGCGATCCCGACATAAAATAATGCTAAGTAGAAAATGTAAACGAATAGTAGTTCAAATGCTGATAAGTTTCATATAGAAAATATTTTACTTAACGGAACAGTGAGAACTCATAAAGGAGAAATATATTCCGATCCTTAGCCGCTGATTAGCTGAATTTCTTACTTTGTGGTGCGTGCAGATCTGCGAGCCGTCACCTGTAAACGTGAGTTTGTCTGTGAGGGGTGAAGTGGATTGTATATATATATGTAGATTTTAAAGCTATTTTAATGTCTTTTTCAGGAAAAACTACTTGCTCTGAGGCTGTGTGCTATTATTTTAGATACCATTGATATAAGAGAAACCATCAAAACCATCAGACAACCATTAGCCTGCAAGAACAGTTAGCACACCATCAGGACCATTAGGACACCATCAGGACCATTAGTACACCACAAGGACCATTAGAAAACCATCAGGACCATTAGGAGACCATCATAACCATTAGACCATCAGGACCATCAGGAAACCATTAGACCATCAGAACCATTAGGGGCAAAACATCATCAGGACCATTAAAAAAAACCATTAGAAATACCATTAGGATTTCTAATGGTTTTTTGCAGGGTACGTGTAATGAGGAGGAAGGTAAACAGACAAGAGGGACCACTATGTCTAATCAAGGAATAAGGCATGTGTGAACTGTGCATGGTTTGCCAAGTGTGCCAAGTGCATGTAGTTTAAATTTGGGTGACTGGCCTGCCATAAGGGTGAAATTCTTTATTAAAGCTCTTTTTTGGCATGCAAACATGGCTAATCTTAGAAGCTATACGTATCTGATCATTATGAAACCTCCACAAAATGATTGAGCATGTCATAATTGTGTGAGGTTTCTATTTGTGTAATCCTGTGTGATATCAATTTCTACCATAAAAACAAAAATATTATGAACATACCTTACTTGTACAAAATACTTCAAGAAGTTGCATGTAACTTCTGCAGACAATTCAGCATGACATATATGCACCTGTTAGGTTTTTACTTTTCTATATTTTGTGCTAGGTCCAAGGGTACAATTTTTAAAACTAAATTTCTTGCTTGCTGACATGACCATTCTTCACTCAGCAACTATTACAATTTATTTTATGTATATGCCAAATTATTTGGGTTTGGACTTTTGTGATCCAGGATCAGATCAGAGGTTACCAAAGTTTCCAAAGCATAGTTTTTGTCTTACAGTCATGGCAAATTGAATAAACTATGAAATTATTGCATCTCACGATCTCTTGCATGTTTTATGGCAATATAGATCACTTTAACGTTTACCAAATGAAAGACCTATTCTTCAGCTTCAGCAAAATGTATCCTAAATGACCCAGTAACAATCGGGCCCCCACGAAGTTGGTTTGGTAGCGGGCTTGAAGGCTTCCCTTCACCATTGGTTTACATGCAATTTTACCGTTTTTCTCTACGATCTCTTGCATGTTTTATGGAAATATAGATCACTTTGACGTATACCAATTGAAAGACTTATTCTTCAGCTTCAGCAAAATGTATCCTAAATTACCCAGTAACAATCTTCCTGCCTAACAATGTGCCGTTTCCGGCAGGCTGACCATCAAGTGCCTCCAAAATAAAGGGATTTTTCCCGATATTGGTAGCCTACCTCTACGGTCCGTTTTAGCTGGTCAAGTTGTCACCCCCGTTCAAGAGCGAAAGAATGGACAGACAGAGGGGGGGAGCTAAGTGCGCCTTAGCTTCTTCCCCTCAGTGGCAGGAGAGTTTCCGAAACGTAACCACAGAAGACCGCCTGAAATGATCTGACCGCCCCTAGACCGCACTAGGAGGCTCTCTGTCGTCATAAGAGGTCCCATAGCTACAGGAAACCAATAGCTGCCACAAGAGGCAGGGACGGATCCAGGAATTGTCATCTTGGGGAGGGGACACGTGTTTGGAGTGGCGCCACCGCGAAAGTAGCTTGAAGGGTGCCTTTCCTGCCGAAAGGCGCCTGTGGCTGAAAAATTCGAGGGTGTTGGGGTGCACTCGAGCCTTCGCGGAGGGACGCATTTTCCTAGTCGAAGGGACGCCACCTTTTATGGGGGGAGGGGGCACATGGTCCAACTTCCCTCCCTGGATCCGCCACCGACAGGAGGCCCCATATAGCCGACGTAATATATATATTTGTGTATTTGTGTATATATATATATATATATATATATATATATATATATATATATATATATATATATATATATATATATATATATATATATATGTACTAAACTGGGGCGGCAAGGAAACACACACGCCAGCAGGTAAGGCTACCACTGATGGTGGCCTCAGCTGAGATACCCCTCGGGCAAATGACGTCGCAGAAGCCGACGGGACGGCTTCGGGAACGGATACAGCAACGGCATCACTCGCGACCTGATATGGTCATTATGTGAATGACCTATCGGCGGTCCGCAAACTTGACCGTGCACGCCTGACCCGCTGTCTGCACGATGGTCGCTGGCAGCCGGCGGCTGTGGAAGGCTGACGTCTTCCTATTGATATGTTTATCTATTTATTTCACGATACATGCCCTCCACGTGCAGTGGCTATTATGGACAGTCCTCTGCAATTTGTTTTGAAAATCACATTTTAAAATCATATTTAGGCAATCCAACATCCGTAGGTTTTAAGTAATCAAATATTAGTGCGTTTAAGTGATTCAACATAGATAGGTTTTAGGCCGTCCAACATCAGTAGGCTAGGTTAGGTTGCATACATTTTTATTGATAATTGTATGCTATTTTTCATTATGCACCACCACACCCAAAACCCTTTCCCCACACTTCCCATATGTTGTTGAGGTGGAATAGCAGGTATATGTAGTCAATTTTTATCTTTCTTTTTTAAAGTTATTTCAATGTTTTTGATATTCTTTTCTTGGACTGACTTCTTAGATGGAAGTACTTGAACATAAAGTGCTTATATCTTTGGAATTTTTCATTTTCCAAAGGAATGAGTGTCAAATCAGAAAACACCAAAAAAACAACATTGTGATAAAAAATGGCCCAGGGACTTCTTATGCATGTTTGCCATTTTAATGATGATTATCGGGGTTTTAGGGTGCGTCAATCCCATTGGGTTATATTGACCCATAGCAAGGTTGCCTAAGCACGCGCCAGACTGTCACAAACGAATATAAAACATCGGTAGCTATTAAAGCGCTTGATATAAGGTCTGGGGAAACAAATAATCAGTTAGGCAGGTGCATATATTACGTCAAATCACATCTCCGCAAGAAAGCGCAAAACTGCTCCATTGTGTATGAAACGCGAATACTATCCCAATAAGTTCTTCAACCTCAGAGCATTCGCATCATATCCGAAGTGGCGCCTACGTTCTTCTGTGTATACTTGGCACGCCACCAGCACATGGTGCACAGTCAGCGCGGCATTACACCTAACACATTTCGGCCTGTCGTTCCCGCACAATAAATACCTATGTGTTGCTAGAGTGTGACCAATTCTGAGACGATAGATGGCTACCTCGTCCCTTCTAGTTTGGTTGAAGGACAAGGGCCACGGAGCTAAGTATGGTTTGATTTGCTTTAATTTGTTGAACTCTACTTGGTCCCATATGCCCTGCCACTGTCTGAGAATAAATGATGAGATAATTGGGTGAACAGGAAGTGGCAGGAAGTTGGAGAACGCGACCCCTTGGCGCTTGTGTTGCACGCCTTGCAGCCCTGTCAGCCAGCTCGTTACCACGGATTACGACATGTGCAGGAATCCAGCAAAGTATGACTTGTTTTCCCATGCGATGCAGCGAAGTAAGGTGCGACAAAATGTCTCGTACGATGACATGTTGCTGGTCAAAAGCGTGCAACGCCACAAGACTGCTCAGAAAATCAGTCAAAATAACATGTAAAATATCGTCGTCAACCTCCATGTATGCAAATTTTGCTGATGGCCATCAACTCCGCAGTGAAGACAGTGGCGTGGGGCGGCATTTTACACAAATCCCATAATTGTTGATGGGAAGAATCAACCTAAATATAGGCATCACTCACTTGCTATCTCATGATAACCTCTCCTTTATACAAAGTTTGAGACATATACTTAAATTACATAGGTCAGGACATCGAGCAATCATGCTCCAATCACCTAAACAAAACCTATATCATGCCATTCCAAAATATTTGATACTTTTCATCAATAAAGTTGAACATGTGTTCCTATGAGAAGAACTATGCTATTTTTTCAACAAAAAGGATTATGCTTGTATTCCAGACTAAGTTTTATGATAGAACAGAAGAAATGTACAAACTGGTTAACATATTTTATATCCAGCCCACTATATAGGAGAAAAAAACTTGTTCAAATGTAAATGTATCTAATGGATACATTTGTTACCTGATATCATTCTTTGTCCATTCTGTAAAAAAAAACATTGTCAACATGCAAACGAAGCAGGAAAAACACAACAAAGTAATCTTGTAAATGATGTAAACATCAATAATACAAAACATTTCAGGATTACCCAGGGTTTTGGCTGGTGGGAATATTATGGTGGGAATAGCTGATGGTAGGAGACATTTGCTTCTCTGCAGAGGCAGGGTTGAGGAGTTCTTTCTTCAGGCTTCTTCTCTTATCAATTTTTTTGAAATGCTTAGAGCATACTCTTGGTTCCCCAACATTTGAGAACTTAGACATGTTTTATTGTATGGTAAGGGATTTTGCTAAGGCAGAATCCTGATCAAAATAGTGTAACCAGATTTCTTCTTTATTAAAGTTGCCTGCCCAGTGCCACCTCTATGCTCTGGTACTGCACAGTAAGGCATGACACCTGAAACAGAGATGTGTTACATTCAAACATTATATCTAGATGCTGAATTCATACTACAGGAAATCAGATTGCAGCTCATGAAAAGTTTCAGGAAGGCATTCATAGCATGATGATTGTATTGTACATAAATGTTCAATTATGCATGCATTGTCAATAATCCATGCAACATTAATCAAGGAATAATGTACCATGCCCTGGGTCTAGCTGGCCTGGAAAAAGCTATATTTTCAACGACTGTTGTATGTCAATGTAGGTAGATAGGTACATGTTTGGTAAAATAGGCTGCTCCTGGAATTTTGGAATCCAGAACACTATCCTCTCCAGAAAATTGTTTCTTGTTTTCTCATCTGGAGGTTGAATCTCCTAAGTTACCTCCTAAGTTTGACAATGAGCTGCTGTGATCAAGCAAAAGTGCCGAATGGGGGTGTAAATTGAGTTACGATGCATAAGGTTTGAACAAAAATATTCTCCATACTGGATGACTATAAAATACTCCTCTCACCATGCAAGATTACAATGCACAAATCCAACCTTGCCTATGCATGATAAAAATATGTGTCGGATCAAATGTCCACTGGAAAGAACAGGACAAGATTAATAACTCAGTCCGCGGAACATAAATATATTTGGTTGTAGAGGAAGCAAAATAAAAGTAACCATTGCGTATGATTTGAGAAAAGTCTTCTGCAACCATATTGATACCATATTAAAAATACCTTTGGATGACGTCATGCGGGTTTGAAGGAAAACTTCGATCTACCTTCTAGTAAAGGTATCTTGGTACCGCCGTTGGCCCGACAGAGTTTCGAATTTGATGTGGGTGTTGCACTCTACCAACAGTATTATATTTTACCAGGTGCGCATCCAGGAATTGTCATGAGGGGAAGCTTGTTTGGATGGGCGCCGCTGTGAATGTACGTGGAGGAGCGCACATTTTCCTTCCGAGGAGCGCCACTGGAAGACAAAAATGCTAGGGAGACTGGTACACTCGGATCTCCCAGAAGTGTCTTTGAGTTATAAAGAGGGTTGCTTCACCCCTTCCCGTACGACTCGCCTTTTCACCCTGCCCGCTCAGGCGACCATGGCTGGAAATCCCGGGTGTGTTCGTGTCCACCGGGTATCGATACTAGAGCACATAGTACATCACTGGGACGTACTGCGATTTTTGGGGCCGGCCCTGATTTAATTTTTGTCGGGGAGACATGACGTTTTTTTTCGGCGCTATGCATGATTCATGGGATTCCAGGTCGGTTTTCCATGCCCAGATTCGGGGTCCCCGCTGGATTTTTCTAAGCCTCGGATATATTTTTATATGGTCCTGTCACGAGTTTGCGGCCCCACTGTTTATTTGTATCCCCAGCACAAATTTTAAGCATCCCGACGGAAATTTTGTGGTCACACCACTATTTTTGGGAGCTCCTGCGCGATTTTGCTTCGGGGTCAGGCGCGATTCTTCGGGGCCCCAATGCTTGTTGTCGGGAGGCACAAGTTCTTGTAACCTCTTTTTTCGGGGTGCTAGTTGCGTTTCTGGTTCCCGTCGTGATTTTTGAGGCCCCGGTGCGCTTCTTTCGTGGCAAAGGCACGTTTTTTTTAGAGAGCCATACTCAATTTGTGACGCATTTGGAGTTATTTTTGGGATTCCAGAGTTAATTTCCGGGTCCTGATTGACATGTCATAGGCCGCGTGGTGAAGTGTAAATGCATACATTTTTAGGAGCCAATCTTCCGATCCCGATTAAGTTCTTCATTTTGGTGTGTATTTTGTGGCCATCTTCCCCCCATGGAAAACTTCTTAAAATATGCCCTTGCGTGCGTCATTAAATCGATATTTTGAGTTCATTTTACAGTCCCGTTTTTGGGGCGGTGAGATAGTTTGGTCCCCTTCACGCCACTTGGAGAGTGGGGAGAGGACATGGCCTCCATGTTCCTACCCTTGAAATCCGCTAGCGCGTAGACCCCATGCATTTGAAAATGCATCGTAATTATTCACGGCAATCCATACACGTTTAGTAAGACGGCCGTTCATACCATTTGGGCTATTATGCCACAAGGAAAACGACGCTGAACCACCAGGTTCCGTATGGAAACTCCGATTGGTCTGGCCAGAATACTATTAGGACCATTGGAACCAATTCCATCCGGAAACATTCAGACCATTAGGGACCATTAAAACCACTAGGAAAATCCATAATAGTTCCATGTCGTTTCCAATGAATTTGTTGTCCAAGAATGGGGGGGGGGGATCGGTTCAATCTGAAAATATGTGTTGAAAATAAGGACCTGGACCCACTCCCTTCGTGAGAGGTTTCCAGCCCTGTTGGCGACGATACTATATCGTCTGATCGACTTGATACATTATGCTACAACTTGCCAGTTGTCCGACCGTTTTTATGTAGGGAATTTTTTGTCCAGAATGCCTTCATTTCACACCACGACAATTACTAAACGGAACACCATAAACCAATAAAGAAAGAACGGTGAGGTTCTTTGATCAATCCTGTGTCGTGAAATGCCGATTCAAACCATCGACAGTTGTTTAGTTAATTTGAAAAAGGCATGCACGAAATGCGGGTCCCTAACTTCAGCAGGCGCTCTGCCTGAAGCGAGGCGGTTTTACAGCGGCAATTTGCTCTCCCGTCTAGTCGCTTTTGATCCTTCCAAGCCATTCCTGGCTTCAACTAAAACATTCCAGATATGAACTAAAAAAGTGCATTGGAGAGCATTTATTATTAATAGGAATTGCTTTCAATTCATTTTGTGAGATTATATGTTAACAAAAATTGTTGCATCGTGGTGGGAATAAAAATATTTTAGACGGATTGTTTTTAGGATAATTTTCTTTAAACCATTTTATATTCCGAAACATATATCCCAATAGGAGGCAGGCAACAAATAAGTCGGTGCACGAGCGTCCTACTCTTGGGGTGTGTTGTGAATATTTATTGGTTGTGCGACGTGAGCATGTCGGGAGTATCAGGTATGGATTTATAAACATGGTTGACATCGATTAGTTGTACTTTTGTGATCATTTTCTTTACCGTTGCTCAGGAAGTTGGCTTATAACCGCATCCTTCGCTAATTTAACCATAGCGCCAATTTGTCATCTGGCAGTCCTCTGTCGGCTGCCAGATGCCGTAGAGCTGGGTGCACATAAATTAGAAAGCGTGTTGCAATTTGCTGATGTTCGTAAGTTTGATTCTGCTTATTTCAGCAGCCTCAAGAGTAAAACCTATTTTGTTATTAAAACTGATGTGATAATTATATTTGGTCGTCCCTTTTAATTTATGCGGATCATTATGCCAGGTCTTCGCCCTCTATCTTGTTCCTGAGACCACGTGACCTGGGAGCAAAAAGCCGCTGTAAAACCGGCTACGGATATCTTGCATGCGTACCAGATTTTTCGAAAGCGTACCAGAGCTGGCCCGATCGTACCATGGTCATGGATCATGTACGCCTGGATTGGAAACCAACAGCTGTTTGCGTATCGGCCCACTCAGCTGAGGGTAAGTAAAAACACGGAAACGCGGCCGGATTTAGGCCGTGCGCCTATGGGAGTTCAGGGTACGCATTTCGTATTCGCATTTTTTTCCAATTGATTCAGCCATCCCAGAAGGATTGCATCAGCCTTTCATGATACATAATTGATCAAGGAACCTTACCGTTCTTTTCTTATTGATTTATTACTCTCCGTTCAGAAGTTGTTGTGGTGCGAAGTGAAGAAATTTGTGAGTGGTAGCCCACCTCGACCCAAGGGTCGGCCCACCAATGTTGATATCTTGATGATCTTTATCTTGAATCTTTATCTTGATCTTAAAATGATTGGATGGGGCAAAGTACATGAAGGCAATGGGCAGACCAAAATGAATTGGGGGGGGGGGGGGGCACATTCCATTGGCTCCCATGTTGGAAGTTGAAATAATTGCGGGGGTGGGTTAAGCAAACATTGAGGTGGCAGTTCCCCCTCAAAGGTATATAAAACAACACCCCTGAGTAGAACGACTGGCAAGTGGTAGAGAATCGGCGAGAGGTAGTGGCGTTGCCAGCTAGGGTATGTTGCAAGGGCTGATCCAAGGGGAGGAAGCGAAAGTGGCGCCCCTTATGACCCGAAGGACGCCTCTTTTGGAGGCTCCAGTGTACCCCGTCCCTCGAATTTCTCAGCGCAGCGCGCTCCTCGGCCTGGGAACGGCAGTCCTCTGGGAGTCCGAACGGCAGTCCTCTGGGAGTCCGAACGGCAGTCCTCTGGGAGTCCGAACGGCAGTCCTCTGGGAGTCCGAACGGCAGTCCTCTGGGAGTCCGAACGGCAGTCCTCTGGGAGTCCGAACGGCAGTCCTCTGGGAGTCCGAACGCACGTCGCGAGTTTTTCGGCGAAAGGCGCTCCTCAGACAAAACAAATGGTGCCCCTCTGGGAGATCGGAATGTACCCCGTCCAAATGTTCTGGGACAAAGAGCCGCCCTCTGGAGAAATGAATCCTCCTTGGCAAAATCATAAATTTGTCAGTGGTATGGTGTAGGGGGCTTGTACCCTCCATGGAACTTCCGCTCAATCCTCTGCGGATTGGTTGGTACGCCGAAGTCTGTACTCACCCATTCAGTTGCGTAAACCACCCCACCGGAAAATATAAACCACATATCTAGAGAGCAAGGAGCAGAACCGCCCATTCTTATCTTTCTAGAGGGCGAAAGCAGAACCGCCCATTCTTATCTTTAAGGGTGAAACTGCCCCCTCAATGCTTGCTTCCCCCACCCGCAATAATTTCAACTACTAACATGGGAGCCTATGGAATGTGACCCCCTATTCATTTTGGTCTGCCTATTGCTTCGTGTACGATCCTGTTAATAAATCAACATCGGTGGGCCGACCCTTTCGTAGAAATGGGCTCCCTTTCACAGATGCATTCACTTCGCATGACGACAACTTCGGAACGGAGCGTAATAAATCAATAAGGAAAGAATGGTAAGGTTCCTTGATCAATTATGTGCAATGAAAGGCAGATGCAATCCTCCTGGGATGGCTGAATAAATTGGAAAAAAAAATCCAATACGAAATGCGTACCCCGAGCTCCCATAGGCGCACGGCCTAAAACTGGCCGCGTTTCCGTGTTTTTACTTACCCTCCGCTAGGTGGCAGGTCGGTGCCGCTGATACGCGCAGATCAAAGCCGCTGACGCGGAGTTTCCAATCCAGGCGTACATCATCCATGCCATGGTGGCAACCCTGGAGGAAGAGGAACGGACTGAACATGTCAGTTTTTAGAACCAAAAAATGTAAATCTTCAAATCAAAGTTATATGAAATGAAAATTAATTATTATGTACAATATCAGTTTATACGCCCAATAACTGACCACTACTTTACTATAATTAACACAAAATGACCGTAAAAAGTAAACGTATTTGGCGTTATGCTAGCTGCTAACTTTTATACCATCTATGAAGTTATTATACAAGCTATACTAAACACGAGCAAATTTCCGCTGTAAAACCGGCTAGAGTGCATACCGATTTCTTCCGGAGTACATTTTCATGGACATTATTTGTTATGTATGGGATCTGCTTACCAGCAACAGACCAGAAAAACCTAAATCAGTACCTACATAATATGCATAAGTAGGTAATATCATTCTCATTTTTAGTCAAATCAAATGTCAAAACATAGGAACAAAGAAGTGAACAATGGATGGCACCGCCCGGCAGTGACTAGTAATAATCAGCACTGTTTCGTTTCTCATAACTCACAGGAGCAATGTGCTTTCCTTCAACTTTTGGTCTCAATACAAGGCTATCCATATGAAAAACAAACAAAAATACTTCACACTTTACACTCAGCTCAGACCTGCGCAGCCAATTTCCCACGTAATACGAACGCAACTCCGCTACCGCACACGCCACAGTCACTGGCAGATCCAGGGGGGCAAAGGGGCTTTAGCCCCCCCCAATCAAATCTGGGGGGGGCTAACAGTACAAATTAGCCCCCCCCAACAAACACAAAAAACTAGGTAACAAGTGAAGGCTTCTCTTGTTAGCTATCCAAATCTAATAGGTTTTTGTTTCATTGAATACATGATTGTGTCATGCCTGCTTGCTTATTTATCCATTATTCCTTCTTCCTACAGCAAGAGGCAGAGCTATCGCTATACGAGTAGATATGAAGCGTCAACTTTCCATAAAGGATTTATTCTCTAAAAATAGGGCAAAAGGTAAGTCCATACATGTTTTGTGCTTTCATAGTTTTCATATATGCAGGTATTTATCTTAGATGTGCTGCCCCTGTAAGAAGCCTTTCAATTAAAACATATTTTGAGTATCTGACCTTAACTATTTTAATGCAACTTATGTAATACTTTTCTTTCCTGAAAGTTGTTAGAAAAGCCAGAAAGAATTAGGTACATAACTAACTATCTTTGCCCTAATAGTTATTAACCCTCGTACTCCCAGCAGATTTCACCACCACGCACCACTGGGGGGTCAATTTGACCCCACTAACTTTTGTTATACGCCATATGGAAAGATACGGAAAACGGCATCGTTTACCTTGTTATTGAACTTCTAATATTAAATAAAAAGTTGCATTGTATGTCTGATAGTTCACGGTCCAGCTGGAGTGGAAGCAACCTAGTTTCGGGCCGCGACCGCTTCTTCAGTTGCAGCCAACGCAGCGCGGTAAAAGTGTGAACCCCGGCTACGTTTTCATGGATAAAAACGGAACCGCAGTATAAGATTTGAAGCTGATATTTGTACACTGATAGATACGATAGTGCTCTATAACATACGTTACGGATGTTGAATTTTTTATTAATTCGACAAAAAAATTGTCAAATTGACCTCGTATCCTCGCCTTGTTCGAGGTCACATAGATCTGGACTATTTTTCAAATTGTATTTGATCAATTGCTTATCGAGAATATGCCATTGGTTTCGAGAATATGCCATTGGTTTTTCGATATCTCTTATTGGTTTTCCTACAGACAATCCTGAAAAGATGAATACAAATTTCATTTTGAGAAGCAAAATCCGAATTTAACGTCGAATATCTCGGTGAACCTGGATCACCCAAACATAAAGTTTGAACCAACACATCGGCTATTCCTAGAACGCATGCAAAGTTTCAGCCGATTATCTGTGCGTGTTCGGCACTTAGGTACTGTGGAAAAACCTCACAGCTGTGGTGCGAAAATGACAATCCCCCCCCTCCCCGTCCGGAGTGCGAGGGTTAATGTTATTACAAGAAACATTAAGATACAACATAACTTTGGCCTAGATATTCTTAATGTATATGTATAAATATATATATATATATGCATATAGGTCTGCCTATTTAAAAACAGGGTCATATTTTCAGATAACTGCATGGCTGTGATTGGCCTCAAGTCAGGAACACCATGCACGTGCAATGTGCTCCGGTGTACATCGTAACTGGCTGATACCGGCCGAAAAGACATTCCGCGTATTGATGTTGTTCAAATTCAGTCAATATTTAACTTCTTTAGACCATTGCGAATTTTCCTTTTGTAATGTATTTTTATTTATGAATATTGAATGTGTCGTGGTGCAGGTAAATGTTTATTTAATGACAGACTGAAGACTGTGGGACGCTCTCGCGATATTAACATCCTTTTGACTATATCCTGTGTCTGATTACAGTCCCTGCTCCTGATTCTGTTTCGGCTCACTTACCGGCTCCTGCCACCGGTCATGCACCGGCCCCTGACTCTGCTTCGGCTCCCGTATCGGCTCCTGGTACGGAGCCCCCCCAACCAGTGACTGGATCCGCCCATTGCGCTTCCCCCCCTCCCCCCCATGGTCGACAACAACACATCGCTTCGCACCCTACCCCAGGTCAGCACGTCAAACACCACGTCTACGTTGCTCCCCCCCGGTCGACGACAAACGCCCCGCCAACATCGCTTCCCCCCGGTTGGCAAGTCCTGGAGACCCAGTTTAGCCCCCCAAACCGAGCGGCTAGATCCGCCAGTGGCCACAGTTGGATGTGATCAAAGCAAAGTATCAGTCAAGGTCTTGTGTTTGCAGTATTACACTGTTAAAATGTGTTCAAAGTTGCTAATGGTTATTGCAGAGTTGCTAATAGTCAAATAAAAATTACCTTGCATTGATTGGTTGACGGACAGGTTTCGGAACAGAAAACGTTGACGCAGCCAATTCTGATCGGTGGCCTTCGGGACTCCGGAGAGCGTCTCTTAAAACTGTCCAACTTTTCCACTATATGGGTGGTTGGTTGGTTGGTTATTGGTTTTACGACACGTCGACCGTTGAGTCATATAGCGTCGCCAATCTCTCACGCCGATTGTTCGCGGGCGAAGAGCAGCGACAGGTGAGATTCGAACCCACAATCTTTCGATTGTGGGACGAGCATCTTACCCATAGACTACTCGTCCCCCACTATATGGGTGGCAGGAACACAGGTTTTCCGACAACGGAGGCGTGCGTCAACGGGCGGACCAAGGCTCAAAAAGACCTGGACTCAACCACCAGAGATTGAGCCATAGAAGCTGTCCGCCGTTCCAAGTCCCCACCCGCCCTTTCCAGCTGTCTCGCAGGCGTCCTTTCCAGGACATCTACGGGAAGCTCCGACCCCTCAGCCACTAGTCGGTTGTCAGCCGGATTAGCCGGACGACGCAACTTGTCGGTTTCTCGTCGGATCAGCCGTCGCAGCTCCCCTAGCCTAGCGGTGCTCTCGGGCACCGTCGGGAAACCGAGTTGTACCGGCGGCCAGCCTCGACTGTTTGTATCCCATCCCTCCCTATAGTTTAGAATCGGTCATAGGTAACTTTCTGTTTCAATGGATCGGGCTAGCGTTCGCAGAGCGTGACTGCCCCCGCCTCTGACCGACTTTCCCACCCCTCCAAAACTCTGTGTCTTTCTTTCCCTTTCGCACAACAGCACACTTCACACCTTTCCTTGCAGCATCCCTTCAGGGTGCCTTTTTCCCCGCACCCCTTCAGGGAGCCCTTCTCACACTCGCACTTCCGCCCTCGTCTGTCGGGTACAATCCCCGCCCCGCCCCGGTATGCCCTGGGACGACCCGCCCCCTCGGGAGGACGGAGGCCGTCGGCCGCGGCCTGGAGCCCGCCTGCTCCCTCCTAGGGACACCCGGAGGGTGAATCGTTTGTCCTCCTGACGAAAGCTGAGGGCTCCTGGACGCGAACCTCCCCGTTCGCGATCGCGAGGGAGCTGGACGGCTGGACCGGTGGCGTGATCTCCGCCAAGGTCCTCCGCTCCGGTTCCCTATTGATCCGCGTGCAGGAGGCGGCCCATGCCCGCATACTACTGAAGCTTGGGAGCTTCCTGGGGTGTGCAACGGAAGTCGAGATGGCCGATCGGCTCAACATATCATTCTCGACGGCATATGCGTCTCGAGCTCGCGGAACTCTCCGAAGAGGAGCTCCTCGCGGAGCTCGGGCCGCAAGGGGTGTGCGAAGTAACGCGTCTGGGCCGCCGGGCCGGACCGAGACCGGCACTCAAACTAGGTTTCCGCTCACTCATCCCTCACACCCACGTCATGGCGGGCTACTTAAGGGTAGCACTCCGCCCATGGACCCCGCTCCCTCGCGCTGTAGGCTATGTCAACGCTACGGCCACCTGAGCCGGGCGTGCCGCGCGAAGGCGCCGGTGTGCGGCCGCTGCGCCGAGAACCACCCGACCGAGGCGTGCAGCTCCGATGAGCTGCGGTGTGCGGCATGCGAGGGTCAGCACCCCGCGTCGTCCCCTAGGTGCCCTGCATGGCTGTACGCCAAAAAAAAGGCAGGCAAGACGGCTCGCTGCACAGTCCAGCCCTCCATCCTCCCCCCAACCGGGTGGTACAGCCCCAGGTTGTCCCCACTGTGGCCGACCCCAGCGGAGGCGGCTCAACGCCCCTCACCCCTGCTGCCTGAACCGAGTGAGACCGCCCATCTCCCTTCATCCCAACCTCCCCCGCTGCCGGCCACGCGCTCAGCCTCCAGAATCGATCCGACTGTCTCCCGGCCCCTGCTCCGCCAGCAGACTGCCCCGCTACCGGCCACGCGCCTCCCTCCCGTGGAGGACCCCGCTGGCGCTGCCCCCCCCACTACCCTCCACCACTGCCGGCTGCACGCCCCGCTCCCGTCGCGGGTAGCTTGACCGCCCGGCCCTCCATCTGTCCACAGACCGCTCAGTCAAACAGGGCTGGAGCGTCCTCCACTCTGCCCCCTCTGGGACGCCCTCCCTCCCGGTCCACCGTGACAAATCACCGCTCCCGTTCCCCTAGCCCGGACCCCCTGGGGATCCGGAGCCTACATCTACCACACCAGGGTCGTCCGACTCTTACACGTCGGACGATTCAAACCCACCCTCACCGCCACACAAACGCCTGCGAGGGCGTGATCACCACACACACCAAGCAACACAACACTAATGCAGACACCCACCACTTAATTCTTGCTCCAATGGAATACTTGGTCCCTCATATCCCATTGGGCAGAATTCAAGGAATATATCATCAGAAATAAACCATTGATTGCCGCCGTTCAGGAGACTAGATGGCGCGACAATGACTCGTATAATTTTAACATCTTCGGTTATACTCTTTATTCCCAAAACAGAAACACTACATCCCGCGGCGGCGGGGTAGCCTTAATCGTCTCGAACACCCTTCTCCATCACCCTATCTCCATTCCCAATGACCTAAATTGTGTTGCAGTATCCGTTCAAATTGCACAACTAGAACTTACTGTACTTTCTCTCTATCTTCCTCCTACGCATACACTATCTCTATCTTCTGTAACCACTCTCTTTGGCCTTCTCCCACACCCCTGTATGGTGCTGGGCGATCTCAACGCTCACCACCAGGCATGGGGTTGTCACACCACATCCCAGCGCGGACACCATATTGAAACACTCCTCAACACCCACAACATGGTCTTTTTAAACGACCAAACACCCACACACAACACAGACATCGCCCCGTTCCGCCCGTCTGCCATTGACCTCTCCCTAGCCTCGGCTTCTATCTCACCCCTTTTCTCCTGGCACGTTCAACCCGACCCCCTCTTTAGTGATCACTTTCCCATCCACATCACCCTCGAACGCTCAGCCCAGTCTAAAGACCGTTTATTTATTCCAAACTGGAACGTTCGCAAAGCGAAATGGCCATCTTTCTCCCAGGAAATTGATAATCTTATCCCACCCGGGTCTCACCCCCAATTTTGGCATTGCTCAATACCATACTAGTCGCGACAGAAAAGTACGTACCCAAGACTCGTCGCCCACCCGACCGTAATCCGTGCCGTGGTGAAACGACGAGTGCAAACGAGCCGTTGCCTTACGGCGGCGGGCTGAGCGCAAATTTCGGAAAACCTCTCCTTACAAAACATGGTAGAAGCCCGCGAGGCAAAACTACGTTGTCAACAAACTATCCTTTCGGCCAAGAAACACAGCTGGCAACTCTACTCCAACACTTTCAACCGTTTCACCCCCATCTCACAAACCTGGACCGAACTTCGCTCCTTTTCGAATGGCAGAGCCCCACACCGCACATTCCCACAACTGACGGTTAACCAACAGCACATAGCTGAGCCCACAGCCGTCGCGGAACACTTCGCCACCTATTACTCTGAAATATCTTCCAACACTCAATACTCACAGCACACCATCGTATTCCTTCGCGACACCCTTGCTATTTGCCACTTCGACTCAGACAACACCGAAACCTACAACGCACCCTCTACCTCCTATGAACTAATATTATCCCTCTCCAAGGTATCCAGTAGGGCACCTGGACCTGATCACTTGACATATCTCTTCTTTCAAAATCTATCTGACTCGGGTAAAGATAACCTCCTCTCGGCGCTAAACCAACTATGGACTGACGTCACTTTTCCACCCTCTTGGCCTACTGGCATCATTATTCCTATACCTAAGCCTTGCAAACCTCGACATCTCCCCTCTAACTGTCGTCCTATCTCTCTCACTAGTTGTGCTTGCAAAATTTTTGAGCGCATGGTCAATGGACGAATCAGAGTCTATCTCGAAAACAACAAAATTATATCCCCCTTTCAGAGCGGCTTCCGACCAAGGCGAAACACCACTGACAACCTGATCGAAATTGTGGACTCAATCCAGCGTGGTTTCGGGAAAAAATCCAACACCATTGCCCTTTTTTTAAGACCTAAAATCCGTGTTTAACAAAGTACATAGTTCTGCCCTTCGAATTAAATTACACCGTATTGATATCAAGGGCAGAATGGCCACCTTCATCACAAAATTTCTAGAAAATCGCTCCTTCGTCGTCCGCTGCGGCAACATTCATTCCCGGCCCCACACTCTCGACCAAGGCGTCCCGCAAGGAAGCGTCCTATCTCCAACCCTCTTTCTTATTATGATCAACGACGTATTAGAACAACTTCCAATAATTTCTCCCCATCTAAAATATTATCTCTATGCCGATGATTTGGCTATTTGGTGTACACACCCGTCAGCAGATTCAGCTAACCACCTTGTACAACTCGCCATGAATCACATTGATCCATGGTGCTCCCTCTGGAGGCTACAGATCTCCCCCACAAAATCAGTCACTATGCTCTTTTCCCGGCTCCCCAGGCATATCCTACCTAGCACGCCACTCCGTTATCGCGATCAAATTATCCCCCTCCAAACCTCCTTCAAATATCTCGGAATTATCCTCGATAAAGGGCTCTATTTTGGTCCCCACGTTACTCATCTTAAACAACACTGCGCTGTGCGTCTAAATCTCCTGCGCTGCATATCGAGCCGCGACTGGGGTGCAGACAGGACAACCCTTAGGAAAATATATATCGCACTGATTCGTTCAATCCTGGAATACAATGCGTTTATCTTCGATTATATATCTCCAACACTCACCAAGTCACTGGAATGCCCACAAAACCACGCACTCCGCCTCATCACCGGAGCACACTGCACCACACCTACCACTAGTCTCCGGGGTGAAACCAACCTCCCTAGCCTACAACAACGCAGAACACTACAACTCGTGAGATACCACTTCAGGACAACAACACAGCTAAATCACCACTCCAATGTGGCATGGACAACACCCCCGGTTCGACGTTCCAAAAACAAAACTAAATACAGCATTGCCATTCGCTTGAAGCAGGTTCTCACATCCACACTGAAATTTCCGGAGGTTACCCCTGCCCGGGTTCCTCCCCTTCTCCCATTTTGGCACGTGAAATACCCCAAACTCGAGTATCTCTTCCGGCAAAATAAAATTCTGCTCACCCCTATCGAAGTCCAAATTAAGTTTTTTGAATATCAAGAGGCCCACCCACAACACACCTTCTTCTATACGGACGACTCACGTACCAGCAATGGTACGGGAGCCGCCTGGTGCGGTGGCCCCGACACTGGTCAAACCAAATTAACACTTCATCATTCGGTATACACAGCAGAACTAGTCGCCATACTCACTTGCCTACAACACATCACTGCGCAACACATCACTACCCCTTCTACAATATGCACTGACTCACGATCCTCCGTGGACGCACTCGCGGCAATACACAACACCACACACCCCACGCTCCACGCCATCCGACACCTCTACAATGCCCACCACGCACACCTTCAACTCACCCTGCTCTGGATCCCTGGACATAGGGGTATCCCGGGAAATGAAAGGGTTGACGGTATCGCCCGCGCGGCGATCGACCTCCCCGATAACAACGGAGCTCCGGTGCCCCCACCCCCGGGGATCTTTTATCACTCACAAATAATATATTTAAAAAGTATATTCAGGCCTGCTGATCACACTACACCACACACCTACACCCCATCAAGCCCACACTCTCCAGCTGGCCCTCCTCCAACCAGCACACTCGTCTGAACGTGGTGGCACTCGCCAGACTTCGCCTGGGACACACCAAATGGACACATCATGTCCATGATATTAGCAACGCATTCGCATTCGCATTCAGCATCCTATTCGCATACTCTCCGAATTCGTTCATTTTTTTCAGGATATAATCTTCGGCGCTTGCAAAAGTAAGGCAAACAGCGATTCTTCAGTAGGACGAGCGGTTCGATCTCCAAAGGTCCAAAGAGGTCACTCGGGTCAAAAACGGTGTGCCGTATAAAATTCGAAGTATTTCACTTAGCCGAATGATTCCAACGCCTAGATGTCCGCTGTCCATCAAAGATGCCGTACATCGAATTACGTGAACTTCAATGTCACAGTTTGACCTCAGGTCACCGAAGTTGGTTTTACTCATGCACTATATCTATTTACGGGGTACCGAATAAAATCATGGTGACACATTGGATATACCTGATTTTTGCAGGTTGTAGTCTACATAGCACGTACATAGAGCACATCAATCAAAATGACCCATCATGGCCACTGATTCATCACCGTTCGCCAAAAATTCCCAAAAATGCAACTATACTAAGGTCTTGTGTACCCGATCATTTCCGAAAAATTTTACTTGGCACGACGAAAAAACACCCAGACATTGGTTATGGCCCATGGATGCAGCACATCGAAGCATTTGGCCTACAATCTCATAGTTTTACCTATGTTCGCAAAATACTGTTTTGACCACGCATTATTGCCATCTACGGGGTACCTGATAATACCCTCCTAAATACATTCATCGGATGGACATTAGCGCCAAAAAATATCCCATCGGACAAGAAAGCAGCACATCCAAGTATGTCACCTTCAAGCTCACCATTTTACCTCAGGTCAACTTAGACTTTAGCATTACACCATATGGGAATATCACGGTGTACCGAATACAATTTTCCTGAATACATTTATCGGATGAATATTACCGTCGAAGAATCGCCCATCGAGCAAGGACGAAGCACATCCAAGCATGTGACCGTCAGCGTCAGCGTTTGACCTCAGGTTAGGTTTAACGAAATTCAGAAAAGGAAAGTAGTCCACATGGGTACCGTATGTGGGCCAAACGAAGCATTGAACGTAGACTATCTCAACACTGATGCATGCACTGGGAGCACAAGAAGCAGCACACTGCGTGACCTGACCTCTATCGATGGCGCATTTCATCAGGTAGCACTAGCGTCCCATTCAACAACGCATTCAGAAACGAATTCACCAATGTTCTCCGATTCGTTTGAACATTTGACACAACCTTCGCAGACATACCCGTGCATGCATCCCGAGACTATTTTCTGCTACGACGAACCATTTCGCCTTCAGAGGCGAAAAGGTCAGCAGGGTCAAATCTGTTATGTTATGTCAAGTTATGCGGTACCCCAGATTTGACCTCGCTGACCTTTTCGCCTCTGAAGGCGAAATGGTTCTTCGTAGCAGAAAATGGTTTCGGAGTGCATGTACGAGTATGTCTGCGAATGTTGTGTCAAATTTTCAGACGAATCGGAGAACATTGGTGAATTCGTTTCTGAATGCGTTGTCGAATGGGACGCTAGTGCTACCTGATGAAATGCGCTATCGATAGAGGTCAGGTCACGCAGTGTGCTGCTTCTTGTGTTGCTAGTGCATGCATCAGTGTTGAGATAGTCTGCATTAAATGCTTCGTTTGGCCCACATACGATACCCAAGTGGACTACTTTCCTTTTCTGAATTTCGTTAAACCTGACCTGAGGTCAAACGCTGACGCTGACGGTCACATGCTCGGATGTGCTGCGTCCTTGCTCGGTGGGCGATTCTTCGACGGTAATATTCATCCGATAAATGTATTCAGGAAAATTGTATTCGGTACACCGTGATATTCCCATAGGATGTAATGCTAAAGTCTAAGTTGACCTGAGGTCAAATAGTGAGCTTGAAGGTGGTATGCTTGGACATGCTGCTTTCTTGTCCGATGGGATATTTTTTGGTGCTAATGTCCATCCGATGAATGTATTTAGGATGGTATTATCAGGTACCCCGTAGACGGCAATAATGCGTGGTCAAAACGGTATTTTGCGAACATAGGTCAAACTATGAGATTGTAGGCCAGATGCTTCGATGTGCTGCATCCATGGGCCATAACCAATGTCTGGGTGTTTTTTCGTCGTGCCAAGTAAAATTTTGCGGAAATTATCGGGTACACAAGAATTTGGTATAGTTGCATTTTTGGGGCATTTTTGGCGAACGGTGATGAATCAGTGGCCATAATGATTTTGATTTTGATTGATGTGCTCTATGACGTGCTATGTAGACTATGACCTGGAAAAATCAGGTATATCCAATGTGTCACCATGATTTTATTCGGTACCCCGTAATTAGATATAGTGCATGAGTAAAACCAACTTCGGTGTCCTGAGGTCAAACTGTGACATTGAAGTTCACGTAATTCGATGTGCTGTATCTTTGATGGACAGCGGAATCTAGGCGTTGGAATCATTCGGCTAAGTGAAATACTTCGAATTTTATACGGTACACCGTTTTTGACCCGAGTGACCTCTCTGGACCTCTGGAGATCGAACCGCTCGTCCTACTGAAGAATCGTTGTATGCCTTACTTTTGCAAGCGACGAAGATCATATCCTGAAAAAATGAACGAATTCAGAGAGTATGCGAATAGGATGCGGAATGCGAATGCGAATGCGTTGCTAATATCATGGACATACGGTCCTTTTAAAATTGCGCTTGGCTTCTACCTATGGGTTTTCCACGCAGCTTGGTTTTCTCCTTTTCAGGGGTTTCCAAGCTTTAACTTAAAACATACACCTACACATACACGGTCGGGCCTGAATCCCACGACTCGCTCTGGGTGACAGGCCTCCGCTTCGCCATCCAGGTTGCAGGTGGGCAGTGGAGCCTCTCCGTAGGCTGTGAAGCTGTCCACCCTCAAAATGTCCTTCCATTGTTATGAGTGTCTGCATGTATGTATGTCTGAACATGTACCTGCATGCCATGTGTGTATCGTCCCTTTACGCCATGTTTCTTGTTTGACGGCGTCTCTCCTTTCTTGACTAGTTGATATGACCGGATGTCACATAAGACGGATTAACGTAATTCCTTCTTTAACGTAGCAGTCTCTAGCAGATGGCACTTTGCCTCCGCTAAATATTTAGGAACAAATAAAAAAAGAAAAGGTTTTCCGAGACACGGCTCTAAAGCCGGAGAACAGTGTACTCAGTGCGCATGCGCAACATCTTGCACGTTGCTGTTGGCGCGTTGTTGTCGGCAATTCCGGTGGTTAAGATTGGTGGAGTGTGTGAGGCTGTGGTCCGTCTGCTGACTGCTACAAAAAGTGGTTAGTTTGAGTGATGACCGTAACCATCGCTTTGGGGTGTCGTTCTGCGTTTGTTTTTATTGATATATTTATTCCCACATTTCTGTCGGAGTACATGAGAAGCCCATCCTATCCAGTATAAACCCGGAGTGCAAAAATGTTTTCAGATATAAAATCTCTTAAGAAGTGCCTTAATTCCCACCCTGCTTGAACGACCCCATCTCCAACCTCAATGGATGACACTGACTGGGATATAGCCTGGTGAGGATGCAGAGCCACCACCCGTCCCCAAACTGAAGAACCCTGCATTGAAACTGCTTGCACTTTAATTTCCAGTGTACTAAAATGGGTAAATTTGTGTAATTATATATATATATATATAATGTGAGATGAAAACAAAGTTATAGCAAAAATAATTGATTTGACAGACAGTTTAATGTCAATGCATCTTCGTCTGTCTAATTAAAGAAGGGAATTAGTATTTGTTTAGACACCAATGAAGATGCTCTAACATTGAAACATCTGTTGAATATATTATTTTTGCTATAGCTTTGTTTTCACCTCACATTATTTAGCTCTCATCATGCACTGTAATGATTGGCATATAGGATATATACAGATAAATGCATGTGCATGTGCATAAAGTAATTGACTGAAAAAACATTAACGAGATGAATGGTTGTCAATGCATATGCAAAGCAATGGGTGCATAATAATGCAATCCACATCAGCATGATGCACAACCTGAATCATATACACCTGACACACATCATCTAACTTCAACATAGCACCCATGTCCTGCACTGCACTAAGTATCCTCACAGAATAAAATTGCGTTGGTTTGTTGCCCCCACGAAGTTGGTTTGTTAGAGGGCTTGAAGGTTTCCCTTCACCATTGGCTTACAAGCAATTTTACCGACTTTCTCTACTCTATCTTGCATATTGTATGGTAATATAGGGTACTTTGACATATTATAATTGAAAGACCCATGCTTTAGCTTCAGCAAAGGGTATCCTAAATGACCCAGAAATAATCGTCCTGCCTAACAATGTGCCATTTCAGGCAGGCTCACCATCAAGGGCTTCCAAAATAAAGGGATTGTTCCCGATATTGGTAGGCTCCCTCTACCGTCCACTTAACGTACTCAAGTTGTCACCCTCGTTCAAGAGCGGAAGAAAGGACAGTCGGGGGGGGGGCTAAGTGCGCCATAGCTTCCTTTCCCCAGTGGCAGGAGAGTTTCAGTCGAGTTTCAAGTTTCAGGAGGGCATTCCTAGATCACAATGCTGTTGTTCATAAATGTTCAATTACGCACGTATCATCAATAATCCATGCAATATTTATCAATGAAGAATGCATCATGCCCTGGGTCTAGCCGGCCTAGAAAAAAAAAACTGTTTTCAACAACTGCTGTATGTCAATGTAGGTAGTTAGGTACATGTTTGGAAAAATAGGCTGATCCTAGATTTTTGGGATCCCGAACATTACCCTCTCCAAAAAATTATTTCTTGTTTTCTCATCTGGAGGTTGAATTTCCTAATTTATTAACTTTTGACAACGAACTGCTGTGGTCAAGTAAAAGTGCTCAAAATTCACTGAAATGGGTGCAAATTGAGTTACGATACATAAGGTTTGAAGAAAAATATCCTCCATACTGGATGACTACAAAATATTCCTCTCCACATGCCGGATTACAATGCACAAATTCAACCATGTCTGCATGAGAATAAAATGTGTCGGAACAAATGCTCACTGGAAAGAATGGGACAAAATTATGACTCACCTGGTGAGCGGAAGACGAATATATTTGCTAGGAAGCAAATTAAAGTGACCATTGCGTATGATTTGAGAAAAGTCTTCTGAAACCAAATCCATACCATTTTTTTTATAAACTTCGAATGGCGTCATGCGGGCTTGAAGGAAAACTTCGATCTACCTTCTAGTAAAGGTACCTTGGGTTTGTTATTTGTCACATGCACAGGTTTGTTATTTGTCACAAACCGACGCAGTTTTACTCAGTGCATATGCTTATTGCAGTGCAGGGCCGTTTCGGTTCCATATTCCTTTTCACAATCACATCCCATTTCTGTGTTGTGTTTCTGGCACTAGAATTGACTCGTGTATGATAATGATTGCGAATACCAAGCTTAACATTAATACTTATTTGTAGTTATCGTTTTCCGTTTTTGGTAAATAACCTTAGTACCCCTTATTCTTTACTCACTGGCAGCTGATAAGTTGACAATTGTAATGCTAAGCATGAATAATTATACTGTGTTTTTACTACCTACTTTGTGTCATGGCATACTATTCACAAAGATACATGCTTTATACCATTTGTTCATAACAAGCATTTGAGTCACAAGACTCAAATGACTCATTGTGATTCAAATGATTGACTCATGATTCAACTCATTTTTAAAAAGAAAGATGTGATTCAACTCGCGACTCAAGATATGTTTTGGGGAAAATAATCGATTCAACTCGCGACACATCCAAAAACAATTGATTCATGAGTCGATTCTCAATTCAACTCGAGTCGAGCACAAGTCTGCTCACACCTGTACAGTTTCTCTCCGGTATGTGTTCTCATATGTGTAATCAAACTACCTGGCAGCGAACGCTTGGCCGCATGTCTCACACTTGTAAGGTCCGTCTCCAGTGTGTGTTTTCAGGTGGTTAGTCACATTCGCCATTTTAGCAAACGTCCTGCCGCATGTCTCACACCTGTAACTTCTCTCTCCGGTGTGTGTTCCCATCAGTGGCGTCACCACAAAATTATTCCAGGGGGGGCAATGTTGATAGGGGGCCTCCTGCTCCCCGAAAGGTGGCCTCCACTGTGCTAGGGCCTCCGATTGCTTTTTAGGCTCTTAGTATGGTTCCCGAATGGGAACATGATTTCATATTGGTGTCTTGTTTGTTCTTGCCATGGTGCATCATTTACGCAAAACGCAATAGCAAGAATAATTTTTTTTCGCTGAGAACTGAGTCATACCAGGGTATAAATAAGCAAATGTGGATAAATACGTCAGTGCCAAAACAAACCAATATCTTTATGCTTTATCGACGAGAATAATCTTACCGCTGGCCTCTAGACTGTAGCGAGCTGGTGGGGCTCGTGCTGAGCATATCTTAAAGATATCTCCCATTGATCAACCCACTTCTATGTCCACCAAGTTTAACTGAATATAGCTAGGTTCATCACTACTGTTAGTCATTCCCAAGAGCTTGATCTCATAAACAAGCTTAAACGATCATGTCGCAGTCCTAGGACGACAATTTCGCGAAGGTGACAAGGAGAAGTGGATTGAATTGGTTTTCTGATCGTCATCTTAGTAATTTTTAAAAATAACATTTGGTGCTGGCTGCAAGACACTTGGCACAGAAGCTAAAATATTAAATCTTCCGCGAATAAATTCACGGCAAGAACAAGCATTGAACAGCAATACATCAATGGCAATGCAACAATGTAACAATTGTTATGTATCTCCCGGCTCAGCTGGCTCGGCCGGCCATAGCCTCGGGGTATGTGTGCGGTGGTGCCGGCCCGGCCGGGGTCGGCCAAGGTCAGATATTGTGCGGCGCCAGCGGGCGGCGGATGGCGGTCCCGGTGTGCGGGAAATACACCAGAGTGCTGACCGGATCATAGCCAGAGACGCAACGACAATGACAACGCATAAATAATGCAAAACCTTCGAATTCCACGCCGTCACGCCCATGGTTATCGCTGTGATGTACCGTTTTGTAAATTATTTCGTTGAGAAGGTATTGAAGCTGGGAAGCTCTAATCCAGTGGCGTCGCCACGAAATTCTTCCAGGTGGTGCAATATTGATAGGGGGCCTCCTGCTCCCGAAAGGGGGCCTCCACTGTGTTAGGGCCTCCTATTGCTTTTATAGGCTCTTAGTATGGTTCCAGAATGGGGAACATGGCTTCATATTGATGTCTTGTTTGTTCTTGGCATGGTGCATCATCTACACAAAGCGCAATAGCAATAATCTTTTTTTTCCGCTGAGAACTGAGCCATACCAGGGTATAAATAAGCAAACGCACTGGCGGATCTAGCCCACCGGTTTGGGGGGGGCAACTTTCGGTTTTCGGCGTCAGCCCCCCCTCCCTCTCCCCCCAGTGGCGTACTTAGGAATTGCATCAGAGGAGGGGTCGAAGGGATTTGGAGGGTGCCCATTCTCCCACTATTTTTTTTTAAAAGTATCGGATTTATACCACTATTTGTCAAACGGACCCATTTTTTACAATAATAATTAATGACAACATAATTTCCTGTGTAGGGGCCCCAGCCTACCTCCACCGCTTCTAAGTTACGGGATTTGTGTTCTTGTTTACCAAAACGTTCATGTTCACGTTCAACGTCTTGTACCACGTCAACGTTCGTGCACGTGTACACACTGGCAGATCCGATCAATCAATCCTTGTATTGGTACCAAGAGATACTCAGTATCAAATGTCAAAAACGCTTTAAAAAAGGGGTGGGACAGGAGGCTACTAAAACATTAAAAACACATGCATACAATACTCAAACATTCCCACGTACAGCTCTTTTCAGCGCCTCCTTCAGCTTAAACTTAAAAGCCAGTCGCATATTCTCGGCCCTAACTTCCTCGGGGAGACTGTTCCAAAGAACTGCAGCACGGTACATGAAAGAGCGTTGCGCAAAAGAAGTTTTCAGGCGTGGGCGCTCTACTGAAAACGGTGTTGATCGCGTAGATCGAGAGCTGACGTCACTTCTCAATGTCACAAGATCACGCAGGGTTTCAGGTGCTCCCGAGTGATGCACTGCAAGATGAACCAGTGAGCAATCCCTAATGTCGACAAAGCGTTGTAAGCTAGGCCAGCCTAACCGCTCAATAACATGCGATATATGACCATAGCGAGAGGTCCTAGTTATGATCCTAGCCGCCCTCATTATGACTTTTTGGATTCGCACGCGCTCGGTGTCACATGCAGCAGACCAGATTGAGCAACAGTACATTACATGGGAGAAAACCAGTGCAAGCACTAACTTCGACAGCGTTTCTTCAGTAAGAGAACGTACATGCTTGGCTAGAGGAAAGATGATGCGGTTACATTTCTTAGCAATATCGCCAATTTGTTCACTCCATGTTAACGATTCGTCCATGGTCACACCCAGGTTTTTGATAGATGAGACACGTGAAATATCCGATCCAAGAACAGAGAGGCTGATGGTAGGCAGCCGCGCGATCATCTGGCGAGAACCAAAAATCACAAATTGCGTTTTAGATGGGTTGAGCTTGAGAAGATTTACACGGTACCACGAGCACATAGTTTCCAGGCACGATTCGAGACGGCGTTTGGCATACATTATGTCCTCCAATTTCGATGACAACATCGCCTGTGTGTCGTCAGCGTAAGCAACGACTTTAAAGACATCACCTATGTGTGAGAGAAGATCATTTGTGTACAACAAAAACAGAATTGGACCACACAAACTTCCTTGTGGAACACCACAGGATACGTTGCATACAAGTCTTCCAGGCCGAACTACCTGTCTGCGATTTGAAAGGTAAGATCTAAACCAAGAGCTGTCGATGCCGTACCACTCTAATTTGGTCAAGAGTCGGCTATGAGACACGCAATCGAAGGCACTAGACAAATCTACTGATGCGAGCAGACAAACGCGGCGCCTTTCGATGCAATTTGTGACATAAGCTACTACATCAGCAAGGGCAGTTTCAGTAGAGTGAAGTGGTCGATAGGCATGTTGCGAGTTGTTAAGAAGACAATTTCGGTGGAGATACGCAGTGAGCTGGTTGACTACTATCTTCTCGCACAGTTTTGACACGTTACTCAAGATCGAGATGGGCCTATAACACTTGGGATCGTCAGGGCAGCCTTTCTTGAAGATTGGTACGATTTCAGCCAACTTCCACAGTTCCGGAAAAGTACATGACGATAAACTAAAGTTGATTATGTGCAAAATATGTACACACACCGAAGGAAACGACATATTGAGCAATTTCAGGGACACATTGTCGTTACCACGAGCACTGGTAGGATTTAAATCACGCAGGGCATGAGAGAGTTCGGGAAGAGTGGCGGGCTTCAGCTTGAATGCTGAGCTAACAACGCGCGGAGGGCGAGGTTGATGCGCTGTATTTGGGCCTAAATCCCTAAAGAATGCAAAGCAGCAGCCACGCGCTTGCCAGTTGAAGAAAAAAATGACTCCGATGTTGTCAACTCTTGCTGTAAGCAGAACTTGAGCAGCATAGAACCCTCGATGCGTGTCAGAATGTACTATGCTACCATATTGGCTTCCAAACAATTATAAAAATACCTTTAAAATTGGAGATACTTTCATCCAGACGATGTTTTTTTTTACCTCGGCAAAGGTTACTGCATTTTCATTCAGTTTACTTCTGTTGGTTTCGGGGGGCCAAAAGACCCTTTTAAGCGCTTCTGGGGAGCCATGGCCGGAATGGCCCCTCCCTGGATCCGCTAGTGAAGGTAGCCTGTCTCTTCATCTTAGCAACCCCAACACCAACATGCGCAACATGCTGCTCAACTGGGCTCAACTGGTCACTCGCACAAAACATCCTGTTCAAATTCCGCTTTCGAAATCTGGCTCACTGGGTCCGCTTGCCCGTTACTGGCTAAACAAACTTCATGAACTTATCTGACGAAGGAATAATGAAACTGCTGATTTCGTCATCTCTTGCTGTGAGCAGAACTTCAACAGCATAGAACCCTCGATGCGTCAGAATCTACTATGCTACCATATTGGACTTCCAAACAATCATAACAAAATACCTTTAAAATTGGAGATTATTTCACACGGAAAGCTATTTTTTAACCTCAGCAAAGGTTACTGCATTTTAATTTAGTTTCCTTTTATTGGTTTGGGGGGGCCAAAAGACACTATGCCCCCCCCTTTGAAGCGCTTGGGGGGCCGTGGTCGGAATGCCCCCCCTGGATCCGCCAGTGCCAGTGACGTACCTATATTTGCGTCAAGGGGAGGGGGGCAAACGTATTTGGAGGGGTCCACCTACTCAATAAAAGTCTTCCGATTTCGACCACTATTTTGTCAAAGAGGGAGGACCTTTTTATATCAAATAATTAGTGACCAACTACATTATCCTGTCGAGGGGCCTAATTTACCACTATCGTTTCTGATTCGTCGGATTTCAACCCTGGCTCCCCCATCCTGTTCGAATGTATTATTTTGGTATCCCTTGATAAGTCACCTTGCACTGCTGAAATTACACCTACACAGATCACTTTAAAACGTAAAATTTACCAATTTCAGACATTCTAGTTCATAGTGCCCGGTCGCCACGACGCCAACGTTAGTGCATGTGCACACCCATCTTGCGCATTCGGCCCATTCGCCACACTTCGTGCGATGCTACGGATTCTGCTGTGCCTCCTACGCTTTGCTAATTGCTGCCACATGATAGACTTGCGCCTGATCTGACGTGATGAAATGCTTTGTATGGGCGTTCGCTGCGAAAATTCGATTAATTAAATTCGATCATTAGTTCCCTACTTCTCATATTGTATGATGAAGAAATGCGGATACCCGCTGAGCTTTGATGCACCTCATATCTTTGATTAAACATGCTTCCAGGTTGGCTACCGAACCGAGGCCCTGCCTGAGTGTACTTCTTTGGACCCGTTTCGTATTTCTTCGTCTACGGATGTGTCTTAGGGCTCCAATCCATTTTTGTTCGAGGCCCAATGCATTTCGAAACCCCTGCTCGTTTTAGGGTTTGTTGCTTCTTTGTGCACCGATGATTTGTCTTAGTTGTCGGGGCGCTTTCAATGATCTCAATGTATTTATTTAGTGCCCGGTATTTTTGTTCGTTCTGGGTCCATGTTGCTTATTTCGACCCCAGTCTCTTTTCAGGCCCTGGTGCGGTCGCATGGCCCCTGTGTGCCTTGAGAGCTTCCGGTGTTTTTTTTGTTGTTTTTTTAGAGTTCCCGCTATATTTATTTATAGCTGCAACGCATGTTTTAGGGCCCTGTCGCTTTTTGCGAGACTGCGCTTTGGAGGGCCAATTACATTTTCGGTCCCCGTTGTGCTCTTAGGGTACCGCTGTGTTTATTTTGGGCTTCTGAAGCACATTTGTGGGGCCCAGTACGATTTTGGGTCTTCGGTGCGATATTTCTGGGTCTTAGCGCAACTTATCGCGCCCAGGCGCGTGGTTCCGTGGACCCAACGCCAGTTATCTGGGGTCAACGCGATTTTTGTGGACCTCTTCTGAATTTTCTTTAAATTCCGAATCTCAGCCTGATTTTTGGAGTCCCTGGTGCCATGTTTTTCCATCTCACCTCGATTTTCTTCGAGCTCCGGTATGTTTTTCGATGCCGTACGCGATTTTTCAAGGCATCTGATGATATGTTAGTTCGCCGCCAGGTGTCAAGGTGGAAACACGTCGGTGTGGAGCTCCTGCTTTCCAGATAAGTTGTGCAGAACCGGGCAGTATCCTAGGCTTAACTGTGGATAGGTATTTAGCAATTACTTCTGTGCATATATTTGCATAGTTTTATCTCATAAGTTTCTTTTTTAGCAAGCAGATTATAATATTTAGAACTAGAGACGCTGCCCATCGCCATTTTGTCCATTCTGTCTGTCTTTGTCTAGTGTGTCAGTGTTTTCAGCCATTTATTGCATTTTTGGCAGTTATTCAGCGAGTGGTTTCTTCTTTCTTTAAAACCACAGTCAACTTTCTGCACAGTGATTACCTTGTAAGTGCTGCATAGTTAGGAACTAGCATACACCTAAGCTTTGTCGGTTATTTCGCTCTGCTCTGTTATTTGGTAAATCATTTTGCAGTAAGTTACTTTTCAATCTCAATCTAGGAATAAGCTGCAGCCTTTAGGATGGTTACCACCAGGATGCAGGCACTAGAGGATGAGGTTAGGGCCCTTAAGGCAGAGCTTTACAAGCTCAAAGCTTCCCTTGCTTCACAGGGCAGGCCAGCAAGTAAGGGGCGGTCTGTAGCAGGGGCATCCTATTCCCAGGTGGTCACAGGCCACCAGGTAACTGTAGCTTCCCCTGCTGTGGAGGTGGCAGGGAGGTCTGAAGAGAGGAGTGTTCCTAGTGAACAGAATATTTCTAGTTGTAGCTCACAGGAGGGGCAGTGGTTTAAAGTCAGGGGGTGGAGGATTTGGAGGCGTGAGCCTAAGCAAGGGGGCAGTGAATGGCAGGTGGTAGGTGGTAGGAGTGGGAAGCAACCTAGTGAAGCAGCTCAACAGGCAGGAGTAGTAACATCCAATAGGTTCCAGGCATTGGAGGACTGCTCCCAGGATAGTGATAGCAGGAAGGAGAAAGTGCTAGTCGTAGGAGACTCTCGTGTGCGGCATTTAGATAGGGTTATTCTGTCAAGGTGGGAGAGGTAGGAGGTGCATCACCAGGCCTGGTGCCAAGGTTAGAGACCTGGTCCCAGTGGTCGCACAGGCCACCGGTGAAAACCAGTGTAGTACACTTATAGTGCAGGTAGGAGTGAACAGCATAGGTCCTGCTAGGAGTGAGGAGCTGATGCAGGACTACAGGGCCCTTCTGGCCACCCTGAAGCAAAGCAATAGCAGAGCTATTGTGACAGCTATTCTGCCTAGGGCTGGAGTCTCCCCTGAGTGGAGCTCTAGGGCACTGGCAGCCAATGCCAGGGTAGGTAGGCTTTGCAATGAGTTAGGTTTAACTTTTGTTGACAAGTGGTGCAGGTTTTATGGCTCATCTGACCTCTATCAGAGGGATGGCCTGCACTTCTCCGATAAGGGGGTGCAAGTGTTAGGCAAAGTATATGAACATGTCCTTCAGGGAAACTAGATAATGGGGTGGGGAGGGAAGAATTGGCATTGCCATCTCAGGGATATGCCAATAGTGACAGCATAGGCAATAGAACCTCACAGTCAGCAAATCGGGGTAGCAGTAGATCAAGGGGGCAGAGTGGTAGCTCATCCAGAGATGATAGAGCTACTCAACATGAAAAAGCCAAAGAGGGTCATGGAACTTTTGTTAAGTTTATGATGCTTAATGCTCAGAGCATTCGATCCAAATTTGATGAGTTCAAGTGTTATGTCGCTGAGGAGAAACCAGATTTTGTTTGCATTACTGAGGCATGGGTCAGTGAGGGGTATTTTGGGGATAACTTGCAGGACTATGAGATCCAGGGATACAATATGTTTTCATGCAATAGGGGTTCAGCAGTGAAAGGGGGTGGTGTAATGCTGTATGTGAATAGCTTATACAGTTCTCAAAAAGTAGCAGATGGGGTAAAAAATGTGTCTGTGGAGTCCATTTGGCTTGATGTTGCTGTCGGAAAAGGCAACAGCAATAAACTGAGGATAGGAGCTTTGTATCGATCAGGAACCTTGCCACATTCTCAGCAACTGGAGCTCGAAAAAGTGATTTGTGAGGAAATCAGTAGAAACTTCAGAGGAAATGCCTTATTTTTGGTGACTTTCATCTAAAAGGATATGAAAATGTTGGTGTTGGCTCCCCATCATGTAAACTGTTTAGGAAATGCCTTGAAGAGGACTTGTTCTTACACCAGTTTGTAACGGAACCAACCAGGCAGGGCTCATTCTTGGACCTTGTCTTCTCAGATTTAAGTGATTTAGTTCAAGACTTGACTGTAGGAGAAACTCTGGGAAGAAATGACCATAACATAGTAAGATTCAAGGCACAGGCAGCAGGGACAATCAAGGATAATTTGGCAAAGATTCCAAATTTTAACAGGGCAGACTTTGACTGCATGAGAGAGGCTTTAAGTGCCATAAAATGGGAAGAAGAATTCTTTGATTTAAATGCCTGTGAAATGTGGGAAAAGTTCAAATCTTACTTGACGGAAATTCAGATTAGACATGTCCCCCAAAAGCAAAGGCGCAAAACCCCCCCGACGAGGCACCACCTTTCCGTGGTGGGGGGGATTGCGTGCCCCAATGACCCGGCGACCATCCTACCGGCGAGGGGTGAGACTAAGAGTGCCTCACTCGTCCTTCCATCCATACGCTCCCATTCCACTGCCCATCTCAACTCAACATCCATGTCCTCCACCTGGCCCAACAACACTAACTCTCCCCACTAAGAGCAGGTAGGATAACCTCCCCGGTCCTGCCCACCAGCTCAGTTTTATCGGGGTAGCCGCGCCCCCTCGGCCCGCCCCCCGGGGTTGACGGAGTCCTGGAGGTTGAGGTCCCCCGTCGCACGGTGCTAGTTGTGACGGGGGACCAACACACCTCTTTGGTCCCGATATCCCGGAGGGGCGGGCGGACCCGTGGGGCCTCACACGGGCCAAGAGGCTGGTCGCCTCGGGCCGGGGGCATGGGAATCTTCCCAGTGTCCACCGGCCCGACCGGCTGGGGTCAAGTGGTGGGCGGCGCTGGATCCCGGTCGGGGTGGTGAGTCTCTCTCTCCCGGCCGGGCGAAGGCGCCGCCTGCCCCGTATAGCTCCTCGGGCACCTGGCGTCCTCCCGTCCGCGGGGCCCAGGAGTCCCCCCCGTTGGGCCCCTGTGTGGTGGGGCGCCCGGGGAGCAGAACACAATCACACTACATGGCATCCTCTAGCCAAAAAAAACCTCCTGGTCCCTCTAGTAGGGGCCAGACAAGCCGACCCATGGGAGGGGTTCGGCCCGCGAACAATCACTCGAACAGCGGTGGTGTAGACCCCCATCTTCCCCGGATTCTGGTGTTTAAAGCCCTACAGGGATCACGACAGCTGACGAGCTTGTCGCCTTTCCAACGGCGGGATGGCTGTGACCGATTTGGTACCATTTTCAGATGCGAAAGGTTGAGAGACGGTGCACTTGAGGTGGAGTTTGGAAGCAGAGAAGAGGCGAAAAAGGCACTAGCGGCTACGGAGTTCATGTACACTATCAAAGACAGTGAAGGGAGGCGCGATTTAGCTATACCCATGTCGGTGCTACCACACCAAACCAAAAATTATGTGAAAGGTATCATTAATTGTTACGACCTTCAGGATGTCAGCGATGACGACATTGTGGATGGTCTGAAGGAATACGGGGTTACGGATGCGAAACGCATCCGTGTGCGGAAGGGCATCAACATGATTTCAACTAATAACATCATTCTGACTTTTAATCGTTCTGATGTGCCATCTGATATTCGTGTGGGGTATGCAAAGGTGAAAGTTCGTCTTTTATTCCAAATCCGATAAGGTGCTATCGATGCCAAAGGTTTGGTCACACCAGACAACACTGCAGGAATCGCCCAGTTTGCGGCAGATGCTCATCACCCGACCATGAGAGTGAACAGTGCAGTGCCGACAGGCCATGGTGCACCAACTGTGGCCGCGATCAGAAGCCACACACGACTTACGACCGTTTATGTCCTACGTACCTTAAGGAGAAGGAGATAGTATCTATCAAAGTCACACAAAACCTCACCTTCCGAGAAGCCAGAGATAAATATAACATGACTCATCCAAAGGTTTCGTACGCGGCTGCCGCCGAACTTGGTATAAACACACGACATGCTCTGCTACAGTTGCAGAGAGGTGTAACCGCAGACCTCATCACGCAGCTCATCGCACTCCTCCAGTCGTTTGGTGTGGCCTGTGGACCACTCACGATCACAGGATCCCCGCCTTCGAATGGAACGGCCACTGAGTCCCCTTCGGTGGGCAGTGACGTTCTCACCCCAGCCCCTAGCAGAGACGAAGAACATGGCCAGATATTCTCAGCACATGACGTCATGCCTTCGGAAACCGATGGGCCGAGCAGGGAAGGCGAGTCGGATGCACCGCCTGATGTGTTGGCCAAAGATAGGGGAAGTGGAGAGTGGACACTAGTCGAACACAGGAGAAGGAGTAAGCCGTCGCCAAAATCCTCGGCCGACACTTCCACTAAAACCACCTCCGCCCTCTCATCTCCAAACTCCACTTCCACACCCTCCTCAGCACCATCCTATGGACCCAAATCCTTGCCATCTACCTCCATACTCCCCACCTCCATCACAACCACCACAACCACCACCACCACTACATCCTACCCGACTTCATCATCTCAGTCCACCACCCGCTCTGGGCCCCAGACATCCAGACAACCCCTGGCGGCTACACCAATGGCCCCACCACCACCTGGGGTTCAGGTACAGCCTGGAGCACCTGACCTGGGAGCCCAGGGACGTACAGCCCGACGAGAGTCCGTGACCTCGAACCCGGAGCCCGGGAGTCAACGCCCTATGGTGACTCATCCGCCTTCGCCTGTGATGGGACCTCTGGAAGTCCCCCCGCGTCGAGCCGGACACACACCGATCTCTCCCCCGACCCCGAGCCGCGTTGCGAAGCGCGCCCTGCCCGGGGCCGTGTCACCAACCGAATTTGGAATTTCAAGGTCGCGCCCGCGACGTCAAACCTCTCCGGTTGCAAAACCGGTAACTGAGCGACATTAGTTGACATCTGGTGTCTTAGCTATTTTTAGCAAGACGTATTTCATCCAATTTTAAATTCCAACTGTAATGCCTCCCTCACATGGCATTTTACAATGGAACTGCAGAGGTTTGAGAACCAGCTTCCACGATCTCCAAACCATTTTACACACCCGAGTACCATTCGTAGTATGTCTCCAGGAGACTAAGCTGTCGCCAGGTGCACACTTTCAAATAAAAAATTACAGTGTTGCGTAGGGATATTACTCCTCGCACGGTGGCCCATGGCGGTGTGCTCATTGCTGTGCACAATTCTGTAGCATTCACACATGTACCTCTCTCCTCAAATATTCGAGGTGTCGCTGCTCGTGTGAAAATAGACCACCGTGCTATTACCATATGCAGCCTATACCTTCCGCCGGGCGGACCGTTTCCACTTGCAGATCTATCCGAAACTATGGCTCAGCTCACCCCACCGGTGATTGTGTGTGGCGATTTTAATGCTCACCACTCTCTTTGGGGCTCAACCATGATTACAAGCCGTGGGCGTGCAATGGAGCGTTTTATAAGCGATTTTCCCCTCTGCATTCTTAACACGGGAACAGCAACACATTTCACATTACCAACTGGGCAAACCTCCGTACTGGACCTCACCCTCTGTAGTCCAGAAATTGCACTTTTACTAGAATGGTCTGTAGACGAGGACCCACACAACAGCGACCATTTCCCCGTTTACTCACATTTCGTTGGTCGTGTTACGGTTGGTCGACGACCTTCAAAGTGGCTATTCCACCGAGCCGACTGGGAGGCCTTCCAGTCGAACCTCGAAAGCACACTCCACGACTATTCAGATGAATCGGCCATCTCCATCGAGACTTTCACTACGGTGACTCTGCAGAGTGCTCAGCGGCACATTCCACGTTCATCGGGAACGTCGATTCGAGTACCAGTCCCATGGTGGTCCGAGAAGTGCCGAGAGGCAATCCGTGCCGAGAAGAGGGCATTTGGTACGTTTAATAATAATAGTTGCACATATAATTTAATAGATTTTCGCAAAGCCCGAGCGCTCGCTAGACGAACTATCGCCGAGGCGAAACGAGACTCATGGAAGGCGTACGTCAACACGTTAAATCGCTCCACATCTTTGTCAACTGTATGGTCTCGAATTAAGCGCTTCTCTGGAAAACTAGCCCCAGTTCCTCTCCCCGTCCTACACATGGCCGGACAAGACATCATCGACCCAGAAGAAGTGGCCGACAAAATAGGATGTGCCTTGTCCGCACGCTCGGAAAATACTACTAACGAACTATTTCTAAGACATAAGGCTCGGAGCGAGGAACGCCCTCTTGACTTTTCCACGACAGACATCCTCGAGTACAACGTACCATTTTCAGTCTCTGAACTAACTACAGCAATTAGCGCACTCAAGAGTGTGTCAGAGGGCCCGGACACTCTACATAATGATATAATCAAGCATATACCAGCGACTGCTCTTGGAATACTCTTGGAAGCCATAAATGAAATATAGACATCAGGCACCTTTCCATCTTCGTGGCGGGAGGCAATTATTGTGCCCATACGGAAACCAAATAAATCGGGGAAGGATCCACTGCACTACCGACCCATCTCGCTTATTTGCTCCCTATGTAAACTGTTTGAGAAAATGGTGAATGTCCGATTGATGTGGTTTTTGGAACATAACAATTGTCTTACTATGATACAGAGTGGCTTTCGAAAACACCGTAGCACGCTTGACCATATTTTAACACTCGACTCCGTTGCGCGCTCTGGGTTTATGAAGCGTCACCATACAGCTGTGGTATTTTTTTACATTGACGGCGCATATGACACGACATGGCGCCACGGCATCCTGATGAAGCTACACAATATGGGTATCAGAGGCTCCATGGGGTTCTTCTTGACTAATTTTTTATCCTCCAGAACGTTTCGGGTTAGAATAGGAGGCTCCCTCTCTGGTACGTTCTCACAAGTTCAACGGAGTCCCGCAGGGAAGCGTGCTGAGTGTAGCATTATTTGCTATAGCGATCAACGATGTGGGTAGTTCACTGCCGACTTCCATAGGGAAGGCCCTATTCGTGGATGACTTCGCCATGTGGTGCACTTCGCGCTCTGTGCACACGGTAGAGAGGCAACTCCAGATTGCTGTCCGGAAGGTGCAGGGCTGGTGCAACGAAACCGGTTTCGCCATGTCTACATCGAAAACCACCGCTGTCCACTTCTGCCGCAAACGCTCTTGTAATGACCACATGATTATGCTGAACGGACGCCATATCCCATTCAAGCCAGCCGCCAAGTTCCTAGGTATATGGATGGACCGCCGACTAACATACAGCACCCACATCAATGATCTTGTACAAAAATGTGCAAAACGACTTCAGGTGATGAGCACTGTCTCCAGATGCTCCTATGGAGCAGACAGGTCTATTTTACTTCTCATGTACCGATCGCTAGTACGCTCTAAAATTGACTATGGATGTTTTATTTATGACGGAGCGTGTGTCACAACGAAACGCCGTTTGGACGTTATGCACAATACAGCCCTTCGTGTTGCTACTGGAGCTTTCCGTACTTCTCCAGCCGGTAGTCTAATGGCCGAAACCGATGAACCTCCCCTTGCGTTACGACGCATGCTAATGGGAGCGAGATATGCATGTAAGGTCGCACAGAACCGGAAACATCCAGCATATAAATGGATATTTTCGAGGTCATTACTGCCACGCCGGTCAACCAGTAATCAGCGTGGCTTGCCATTTTCTTGGCGCATGGCTTCTATCTTTCGCAAATGCAATATTAGACCAAGCTCTATGACACGCGCTGTCACTCCGAGCATCCCCCCTTGGAAGGTTGTCCCAGTGCAGACTGACCTCACTTTGTCCCATTCAAAGAAGGGAAATGTAACCTCCGAAGAATTCCGCATGCTTGCGTTATAAAAACTACACCAGTACCGTGAGTTCTCCCGCATCTACACAGACGGCTCCAAGTCTCCGTCCGGCGTGGGATGCGCGTATGTTGGTCGACGTGGTATTGGTTACTTCTGTTTACCGAAGCAGGCGTCGATCTTTACCGCTGAGCTTTGCGCCATTTTGCAATCGCTTTATCATATTCAGTATCACCAGTCCATAAATCACGTCGTTTTTACTGACTCCCTGAGCAGTCTCTGGGCAATGAGGTCTTTCAACCCGGATAACAGGCTTGTGCACAGGATTCTTTCCGTCGTCAAATCCCTGACTACTATCAACAAAAACATCGTATTCTGCTGGATCCCCAGCCATGTTGGACTCGCAGGTAACGAAGCTGCCGATATAGCCGCCAAGCACGCAATCAGCAATGGCCGTGAAGTTCGTCTACGTCTTCCTCCAAGTGATATATACCCCTCCATATTATCACATATACGGTCCGAATGGCAACGAACCTGGAATTCCAAACCTAGTAAGTTGAGGGTTATAAAGCCGGCACTAGGTATGTGGCACTCCTCACACCGGACCTCACGACGGGAGGAAGTAACGCTCTGCCGATTGAGGAATGGCCATACATTCGCGACACAGCTTTCTTCTGACCGGTGATGACCAACCTTTATGCCCACGCTGTTCGGACCCGCTTACCGTGTATCATGTTTTAGTAGATTGTGTACTGCTGGACCCTCTCCGACGCCAGATTTTAGGACGGGTAAACATTGACACTTTACGAATGCTACTAAACAATGACTCTGGGGTTGTATCGTCTGGAAACATTTTTACTTTCCTTCAACAAGCACGTTTTGAAGTTATATATCGCCGCCCCTGAAGACTATTAACTACTGACTACTATGGGAGCATATTAGATTAACTATAAACGCAGTTATGGGCGCAAAATGATTGCAGTCGACGCGCCACTAAACACCAATTCATCATCATCATGAAAGCAATTAAGGCTAAGAAAGATGCGTTTAGAGTATTTAAGGAAGCTTCAAATATCGTAAATCTAAGGTCGTATCAAAAATCTAGAGATGCTGTGCAGCAGAAAATCAGAGCAGCAAAGAGAGCAAAAGAATTGGATTTGGCTAGGAACTGTAATGGGGACAGTAAAAAGTTCTTTAGTTTCTACAAGCTAAGTAAAGTTTCAAGCACAATTGGTCCACTGGAAGTAAATGGGACTATATTGAGCGAGGATGGTGAGATGGTTGAGAAGCTGAGCAAGCAGTTTAAATCAGTGTTTACAGTGGAGGATGTGACTAATCTGCCAACCGTGAACCACAGTTCAATGACAGGTGATCAGATACACGATGTTGATTTCATTGATAGTGATATTGTTTTCAATTATATCAGAAAAATAAAGCCAAACAAGTCAGCAGGACCTGATGGAATTTATGCTAGGGTATTGCGGGAAGCTGAAAAGGAAGTGGCAATTCCACTTAGTTTAATATTTTGTAGATCAGTTTCACAAAATGAAATTCCTACAAATTGGAAACGGGAAAATGTAGTTCCTATTTTCAAGAAAGGAGAAAGAGGGAAAGTTGAAAACTATAGGCCAGTAAGCCTCACATCCCTAGACTGCAAGGTACTCGAATCAATTATCAAGGATAGAATAGTTAGTTTTCTGGAAGGAAACAGATTGATTCGAGATACTCAACATGGGTTTAGAAAAGGGCGATCGTGTCCCACAAATCTCTTGGACTTTTTGAATTTTGCTACAGAACAATTTGATCAGGGAAATCAGGTTGATGTAGCATATCTTGACTTTAGTAAGGCCTTTGACAAGGTACCCCATAGACGGTTAATGATGCAGCTTCAGGTCCATGGTATTGCAGGTAGCATCCTAAAATGGATAGAGTTGTGGCTTTCAGATAGACAGCAGTGAGTGGTGCTAAATGGTACAAAGTCATCATGGCAAAATGTTCGTAGTGGAGTACCCCCGGGGTCGGTACTCGGGCCACTATTGTTCATTATATATGTGAATAGCATTGAATGTGGCCTAAGCAGTAAGGTTTTGAAATTTGCGGATGATTTGAAGATCTTTAGGGCAATAACAGGGCACAATGAGCAGGTTTTGCTGCAGAAAGACTTAGACGAGCTAGTGAAGTGGTCCGAAAAATGGCAAATGAAGTTTAATTTTGATAAGTGCAAAGTCATTCATGTAGGTAGACAGCATATGAAGGCTCCATACTTGATGGGTGGCCAAGTACTTCTGTGACTCAGCAGGAGAAGGACTTAGGTGTTATTTTGAACACAAAATTGGGGGCATCAGAACAGACCAAAGAAGCCAGGAAGAAGGCACTAAAAATGCTTGGGGCAATACAGAGGAATGTGTCATACAAAAGTGAGCAGGTCATCAGGAAGCTTTACTGTGCATATGTCAGGCCACATTTGGAATACTGTGTCCAAGCTTGGTCCCCTAGTTATGAGAAAGATTGTTGGCTTTTAGAGAGAGTACAAAAGAGGGCAACAAAAATGGTTAATGGTATAGGCAACCTGGCATATGAGGAAAGATTGAAAAAATTGAATATGTTTTCACTTAGATATAGATGGCTGTGAGGAGATCTCATCGAGGTTTTTAAATTTCTTAATGGTCAGGAACAGGGATATCTCAGGGAAATGTTTGAATTTAACAGAAATGATGCAATTAGAGGTCATCAGTTCAAAATTAAAGTTAATCACAGCAGGACAAGGTTAAGACAGTCTTTCTTCACCAACAGGGTAGTAGAACACTGGAACCAGTTGCCAGGAACCATTGTCAGTAGCAACACACTGAACATCTTTAAAAACGGCATAGACAATCATTATAAGAATAGGGGGCTTGTTTTTCTGTATTCCAGGGAGGGTTGATCGACAGGGAGGAGTTGGGAGTTGAGAGAAGTTTGAAATTGTTGAGTGTGTTATGCAATAGCAAGTGGGTCTTTTATTAAGTCTAAACGCTTTATAACTTTATATAGGGTGTACCTAGCAGTGGATTCAGCACCTTCCTTCGGGATGTGATACTGATGAGATTGTCTATGGTAGCACAATCGGTATGATGGGAGGAGTTTGTAATTGTGGAGTGTATTATGCAATAGCAAGTGAGTCTCTTATTAAGTCTGAACGCTTTATGAATTTCTGTGGGGTGTGCCTAGCAGTGGATTCGGCACCTTCCTTCGGGCTGTGATGCTGATGAGATTGTCTATGGTGGCACGATTGGTGTGATGGGAGGAGCTTGTGATTGTTGAGGGTGTTATGCGGTAGCAAGTGAGTGGTGCTAGATAGGCTGGGATATATAGCTTCCTAGGAACTTGGGATAAGGGATTGATTGGGGTGGGAGTATGTACATTCCTAGTACCTTTTCTAGATAGGCTTAACCCAGATGGGCCCCTGTGGCTCTTATTAATCCTTAATACTTTATGACTTTATGACTTTATGTTCGGTGCTCCAGAACAATTTTCCTGACCCGGACTTTTTTTTGTGAATCCCTCCTTATTTTGGAGGGCTTCGGCTTTCTTTTTCGGATACCGATGCGACTTTGGAGGTCACACGGTGCTTATGTGGAGCCCTAGACGCCAATTGTTGGCAGCCCCGACGTGAATTTTTGATGCCCAGACCAAATTTGTGGTACTACCGATAGGAATTATGGGTCCGAGCGCGATATTTGGTGGGACGGGTTCGAGCTTGCGTGGCGCGTTGTACTTAGCTGTGGCCCCAACGCGATCTTGGCGGTTCCTGTTGCAGATTTTCGGGCCTCGGATCGAGTTTTCTGTGGCCCGCCGCATTTACTTGGAGCCCCTACGCGATTTCTGGTGGACCGGCGCGAATTTTTGTGGCCCCAGCGCGACTTTTGGGTGCCTCGGCTCGATTCTTGGGAGCATATCCCTCTTAGGAGGGAGAGGGCATTTGCCCCTTTGATATGCCACTGCGGCCACCGAAGGAGTTTTTTGTTCAGCCGAAGGCACGTTTCGGAGTATAAAAACCCTCCGGGTAATTTTTGCCGGAACTGTTCTTAATTTTCCGGTGCTGGGGTCCATTCGATCGAGTCTCGGTGTGAACCTTCGGACATCGAGTTCTATTTTTTTAAAGGTCTTGATGTGAAATATTTGATGTGATAGCCTCCTTGACAATCCTGTAGGCCTCCTTTGCAATCCAGGGGGCCTCCTTGATAATCCTGTGGGCCTCCTTTGCAATCCTGGGGGCCTCCTTTGCAATCATGGGGTCTCCTTTGTAATCACGGGAGCCTCCTTTGCAATCCTGGGGGCTTCCTTTACAATCCTGGAGGCCTCCTTTGCGATCCTGGAGGTCTCCTTTGCAATCCTGGGGCCTCCTTTGCAATCCTGTGGGCCTCCTTTGCAATCCTGGGGGCCTCCTTGATAATCCTGTGGGCCTCCTTTGCAATCCTGGTGCCTCCTTTGTAATCCTGTGGGCCTCCTTTGCAATCCTGGAGGCCTCCTTGACAATCCTGTGGGCCTCCTTTGCAATCCTGGGGGCCTCCTTTGTAATCCTGTGGGCCTTTGCAATCCTGGGGGTCTCCTTTGTAATCCTGTGGGCCTTTGCAATCCTGTGGGCCTCCTTTGCAATCATGGGGGCCTCCTTTGTAATCACGGGAGCCTCCTTTGCAATCCTGGTGCCCTCCTTTGCAATCCTGGATGCCTCCTTTGCGATCCTGGGGGCCTCCTTTGCAATCATGAGGGCCTCCTTTGCAATACTGGAGTCCTTTGCAATCATTGGGGCCTCCTTTGCAATCCTGGGGGCCTCCTTTGCAATCATGAGGGCTTCCTTTGCAATCATGAGGGCCTCCTTTGCAATCCTGGAGTCTTTTGCAATCCGTGGGGCCTCCCTTGCAATCCTGGGGGCCTCCTTTGCAATCCTGGGGGCCTCTTTGCAATCCTGGTGACTTCTTTGCAATCCTGGGGTCCTCCTTTGCAATCCTGGGGGCCTCCTTTGCAATCCTGAGGGCCTCCTTTGCAATCCTGAGGGCCTCCATTGCAATCATGGGGGCCTCCTTTGTAATCATGGGGCCTTCTTTGCAATTCTTCCTTGCAATCTTTGCATCTTCTTCTTCTTATATATATATATATATATATATATATATAAAATGAATTACCTGCTTGTTGTGTGCATTGATTAATAATTGGCGGTGAGGAGGGTGTTAGGTCGTTCCTCGAACTGCTCATGACAGAAGACACAGCCGATCAGTTCGAAGAGAGTGCTGACGAGGTGCGTTACACGCAGTGGGTGACCACTGATCGCTGTATCCTGAAAGACATCGTCGAAACGAAGGCGGAATGTCCGGAAACACTTAGCAAACAAATCGTGCACCTCACCAAACACCATATATATATATATATATATATATATATATATATATATATATATATATATATATAAGAAGCCAATGGAAAACTCACTTTTCCTCAACGGCGATACGCCTAGGATGGGTAAGGTCACGTCGGCGTCAAGATGGCTTGTTGCATGGTCGGTTTCATCCGACGGTGCGTAGTTCTCGCCAGACACAGGACTTGACCCATTTCCGCTGGAAGTTTGGCTGTTGGAGTCACTTAACCGAGCCGGCGATACCTCTTGCAATGGTAGACATTTAGGATCCTTAAGCAACCTTCCAGTGCAGTTCATCCACGGGAAAACGTCCTTCTGAATTCGACTGTCATTCACCAGTTCGACCAGTTGCTCAGATGGTGGCATCACACCTTTAGTTATATGAGATTTATGGCACTTATACGGATCAGAACAGTAGCACCGTACCATTACTCCGGCCTTGCGAAATACAAGGATAAGCCAGCACCGTTTCACTTGGTTAAGAACCAGACCTCTTCACCTCGTTCCTGGCGTCGACTGAGCAAACGATTCCGAGTCCACGCTCACGGTTTCATGAGGGGATCCCTTATCTTATCGCTCCGCTCGAGTCAGCCCGGTCGGTTTACGCGGCGTAACTATACCCCTCCCCCTAGACAGCGGAGATAAACGACAAGGCAGCGTAAACTGGGATCGAAGTTCACAGATAACGCTATCACGTTTCGTACCAACTGGGGTCTGCGTGGATGTCGACTGCCGAACGTCCACTGTCCTCTGAAGCCCGTGCGTACTTACCGGTGTGCATCAGGTAATGTTGCACATCTGACAGTCAATCGTATCCCAGCCTGGTCTACATGTGAGTTTAGTGTTGGAAATAAGATGAACAGGCTTAGCAAAATTTACCAAACACATCCGTAGCACACTACGATGTTGCACTTTTTCGAAGAACCGGAAAGCAAAGTTTACTGAACAGCAGGCCTATTTAAGCGGCATTTTTCGCATAAGTCAGGCAATATTTGTTACAGAAACTGGTATTAGGCGCTTAAAATACATGGCTTTTATTTTTTCATCAGGAAGATAAATGACGAGGCTTTCGTTCTACATAAATAATTATATCAATATCATTGTACTAGGCGTCACCACAGGTCACCTTATCCGAGGTCACGGGGTCATATTTTCAAAATTTGCACAAATAAAAAACTGACACCAGGAATCGAAAGATCAGCTCATTGCGATTCCAACGATATATAATTTTCATAATTTATATTTACATAACACTAAGATATTGGCTCTGGAAGTTTGACCTTCAGTGCGAACTCAGAAAAACGACGCAGGCAATAACTCGTGAACCGTTACTCCGATTGAGCTAAAAAGCTCAGAAATCGTTTCAGGGCCTCAGATAACCCTGTATACAATTTTCATCAAAATCTGTGACAGGAGGGTGTAAGGCCATGTTCGAGAAATGGTGGACGACACCATAAGCAAAAGAGCAGTACACAGTACATGTCAACATACAAACTTTGAGTCATAGCATGCGACTACAGAGTCATACAGTCGAATCGGGTCCATCGTCATCATCAACGTCACCGTCATCGTCAACGTTACCGTCACCCTCCCTTCACTCTGCACACCAACAAACACACACCGGCATAAGTAAAATATTTCTGCACCCATATGTAGGCTAAAACACACCGGCCTTGATGGAGCATCGGAGCACAGCAGGCCTGAACTGTGATGACGATGGGTGAAGGTATTTCCTTGGTGCCTAACATTAGGGAGGGGCGAAGCCAAAGTTTTGGTTGGGCGAATTCAGAGTCGGAGAGGGGGCACAGCCTCCACAAAAGCACAGAAATCGAAAACAATGTCCTCTGATTAAACATGTACATTGATGTAGACATCGTGATCGCCGAGTCTAGTCAGTCATCACACACGACACCAAGCAAACTAAAATGCGCAACGGATCATAGACATCAATCAGCGCAATCGTCTTCTACTTTTTTTATAACAGTCTAAAACTCCACCCGTACCCAATGGCGCAGCCAAGAGCAAGAGTAGGACACACTGGGTACATGCCTCTTCGGTCACGGCCAACGAGTCCGAAAAAGTCAGCCCAGGAGATTCCCAGAAGTGCCATCCGACGGTTTTGAAATGGATATGTCGGCTCGAGTGGTTTCTTTGCTAGAGTCGGAAGTATAAAGTACAAAACTTCGGAAAGTGGGAATAATGGCAGAAATCAAAGCAGTTTTCAAATCGGCGGAATTGGAATGGTCCCCGCACCAGGTGTGTCGCAACGTGGCATTTTCACTGCAACCCTGTTAGTACTTGTAATCCTTTCCTTCCAAAAGGTTAAGTGCGAAGTTTTCTATGCTTTTGGTAGTGCTTGGACCCCACCATATTTGCCTTCTTGACCTCATTCACCAATTTGATTTCTAATTCCCCTTGAAATTGAGTTGGGACGGATCAAGGAGGATAACATTCCAAAATCTCCAAAATCCCGAGATTCGCAGTAGTTGCAGCATAGCAACACCAAATCCAGATCATACTGCTCTTTCATCAAATCAAATAACTCTGCTTTCCCAAAATTGTAATCAAGGTCCAGGTCACTAAACGGAGGTCAGGTCAAATGCTCTCTTCTTATTGCAGTAAGGGGAAAACTTTTCGTGCAGAACGTGATGAAATAATGATATAAACATTCGGCTTTCAAATATGTGACAAGGTCAATGGTGTTACGTCAGGTCAAGTATTATGCATATTCTACACTGCCGTCTTGTGTGCAGAGTTGGGATTTCTGTGCGCGTCAGCTGCCTTGGCGACATTGCGCCCGCAATGTCGTCTGATGCCGAATGCTCCTTGTGAATTGAAATGTTAGGTCGGTTTTAGAGCAACCGAAGTAGTACACCATGACATTGTGTGAACAATGATCCGAGATGACCCGACTTCGTGTGCTCGGACCTTATCATATTAAGCAAACATATAGCATATACAGGGCATATATAACGAGATACAAAATGTCGTTCAGTAGGAACACATGGCAGACGTAGGGAGTCTTCATATAGACACGAATAAGGGCACAAGGATGCCGCACCCAAAAGCATTTCTGGCCGCGCTGCTGTCAGTACCTGTAATCATTACCCTAGTGGTCAGTCTCGCTGCTGACAGAATTTGCTTTTCTGATGGCATGAATATTCATCGCTCGAAATTCACAACAAGAGCAGCTGTGTCTGAAGCAGATTCAATGGCTGTGACGAATTGATAAATATTAATACATGGGTGGCATTGGTACCTACTAATGGTAAGGTGAACGGTAGAATGCGGAGAAAATGACAATTAATGCACACAAAACTGCTCGGAAAGATGATGCAAAGCCGTGACTAATCCCACGCCGTTCACTGTGACTCATCAGGGCCGTGGAGTCTACCAGGGCTGGATTTATAATTTTGCAATCCTGAGTGAGGAAAGGACAACTTCTGAGTGATGGAATACGGACAGGCCAAGGTTCCTTCAAACCTTGGCATCAGAAGCTCACTTTGAAGTTTCAGGTGAATCTTGAGCACTTTACCACAGGGCAATTCATTGTCGAACAACACCATCAGACATCAAATTGAAAATGCATGGAGGAAACAGCATGGAGGATAATTTTGCGAAGAGGATAATGCTATGGATGGCAAAAATCCAGGAAGGACCCGTTTTTCGACCCTGACGTCTATTGTGGCGGGGCAGGGTTGCAGAGCAAACCGTGCACTGTGGCCGACCGGGGCTGTGGAGCACACCTTCTACTATGACGGACCAGAGCCGCGAAGCACACCGTCCACTCTGGCGGACCGGTGCCGCGAAGCACATGGTCCACCGTAACGGACCGGAGCCGCGGAGCACACCGTCCACTGGCGGATCAGGGCCGTGGAGTACACCGTACATTGTGGCGGATCGGGGCCACGGAGCACATCGTCCACTGTGGCGGACCGGGGCCGCGGAATACACCGTCCCTTACGGCGGATCATAGCCATCAACTGTTAGTTTTCCAGACCTCGGGAACCGGCTGTCGTCCCGTGGGAAGCTGATATGCGGCGCAGTGGCGGATGCATAGCACGAACACACTGCTCAGACTGGTTTGTATCAGATTTCATGGCTAGCTTAAAATGTTCATTACATTGCGATTCTAACGCAATACTTGCATTTTTCGACTGGAATATGCCGGCTAGTCGTACCCTGGTAACGCCATTGATCAGCTGTCTGGGGAAGGGCCGGAGAAAACGCAGCGTCCGTGGCGCGAAAGTTGACGGATTTCTCACTAGATGGCAGGATGTGTCATTGAATACGCGTGTGGTGTGCGCGCATTGTTAGCTTTCCAGAACTCGGGAACGGGCTGTCGTCCCGTGGGAAGCTGATATGCGGCGCAGTGGCGGATGCATAGCACGAACACACCGCTCAGACCTGTTTGCATCAGATTTCATGGCTAGCTTAAAATGTTCATTACATGGTGATTCTCACTCATACTTGCATTTTTCGACCGCAATATGTCGGCTAGTCGTACCCTGGAGGGCTGCCCATTGCCATATCTCGAAAGAACGATCACCTGTCAAACCTCTCCTCCGGTCTGACACCTGATCCCCTCGCGCCGGTTCGGCGGTCGGAGGGTGCCATGTTCCGTGGCGTGGTGGCTGTCGGTAGTACCGGGCTGCCTGCAGGGCGAAATCCGCCCACCCGTCTGGTTTTTCGTACATAAATGCAGATTTTACCGGTCGATATACGTGATTTTCTGCGTACCTGCTTAGAAATGACCGGCGCGTCGTTCAAGAAAATGGAAGAAAAGAAAAATGGAAATGGGGCGAAAAGTTTTCAAGTTTCCGAACCACCTTTCCGAACCCTCCAGGAAAAAATTACTCATGTATTACTCATGTGCGATTATTTTTGCGTAAATCTAAAGCACCTCGGATTAATCAGCTCAGCAGTGGTGAAATTCTGCAGAATGCAGCCACGCTTTATGTCTTGCTACACTTTATGCGATAGAATGAAAAGCTATTTTCGCTATTTTCGTATAGTATCATTTCATTTTGTGGTCGGAAATTGGAGCTGAAGTTCAGATATTTCCTGTTTTAATTTTGTCCTGTGGTTATAGTGTCGGAACTTATGTGTGTGGTTCCGCAAAAAAATTGACATAATCCAGTAGCATGGCACTACACATAGGGTTATATTCCGATCATAATGCTCGATGTTTCGGCTTTCATGTAGCAGGATAATAGTCGTAGACAAGCTTACGATGTACGCTAGATAGTTTTAAACACGGCGCGACAGCCCGGGGAATGTTTGTTAAGGGTGGATTGCGGTAAAATAGTGCGTGAACACAGTGGCTCTGACATGCCATTTTAATTTGGGTTGGGGGATAGCAAAGGCGATCCCAAAAACCTGCTTGAGATGCAACCCAGAAAAATATGCAGAAATTCCATTTTATTTTCGGGTTTACATTGTCACGTATGCGGGGCCAGTTTTCATATATTACAGTGAGGCATTGGACAAATAATAACTTATGTCAGTTGTTGAAGAAAACAATTAAATTTACATTTTGCACATGGCGTCCCAAATCAAACCTGGTGGCCAAGAGCGGGAGCTGGCCACAGTCGATCCGTGATTCCAACATCATTGGACACTTAAATTTGACCAGGGCGCGTAGCCCTCCAGTAGAGGTTGGCATTCCGAGGAAGAGCGTCAGGACAATCCCTGGGTTCGTTGAACCCTCATTGAACCATCTGTGGAAAATTTTGCTCTACAAGAAGAATCAACCTAAATGCAACATTCAAGAGGAGGGGCTGAGACAATGCCCGAACCGATGTCTTTTTCATTCTAAGTTGGATATGTTGCCTGTGGGAGGGCAAATCTTGCTGCTGCCCCCCCTGGAATCTCGAGAGCTCTCCACCTATGTCCTCCAGTATTACATTTTAAGTCTATATGTATTATTATATAGATTACTTAAATGAGCTCGCTGTGATCCAGGTAATTTGCACGTTCGTCCTGCATCATCTTTGCAACTGAAATTATATATAATCGATATCTTGACGTGCGAGCCACGTAACATCGATTTAGAAAACGACACGTAACTATTCAAAACACTCGTTACAATTTCTTGCCGTTTTTATTCGAGCTTTCACGACGCACAAACCCATTCCAAGTTATACCGGAAATTGCTCACCTGGATGTTTAGCGACAGCGAGAAGCGACCGAACGACACCCAGTCTTTGGGTTGAAAAACCAGCGCTATACCCATGGGCTATCTTGTCTCCTTTTCGGGTCATATTCACTCGTATATTTCCAACACAGTTATGGCACAACATTGGTGAATACACACGACAGGCCACTTTCGTCATGCACGTCCGCTCCGCTTCGCGGTGGTGCCTGCTTGGTGCAGCCATGGTGCCTGATCGGTGCAGCCGTGGTTCCCGCTTGGTGCGGGCACGGGATCGGCTGCAGCCGATCCCAGCCTGGGCCCGGGATCGGCTGGGCACACGTTTCTGTGACACAGTATAGCCTAATCTATGCTCACCTCGGCTTCTAACTATCAGTGCAACATCACTGAGTAGCCCGTCTTAGGTTATGCTAAGCTTCACATCTCTAGCCTTAGTCATTGGAATCGTGGGAAGCCTAACTCGCAGTTCCGAAGAGAGTGGAGGGTCATTCGCGTGTTAACATGTATGTGCAATGGAATAGAGAGAGGGAGGGGTCATTCGCCCCTCACCAGTTATTTTAAAATATTCCAAAGCCAAGAATCATTTGGATGTCATTCTTAGTTGACCTTAGAAAAATGGGCCTGGCGCAACGTAAAAAATCGATTACAAATATTGTTGGTTATTGACGTACAAAGCGAAACGCGTCGGACCAAATTGTGTGTGAAAAGTGACGATAAGGCATGTTTGGAAAATTTCGAAGAAGTACCTACATAACTCATTTTTATCAACTATATCAACTATGTTGGTAATTTCCAGGTGTTGTATGCTCCCCATCAAACGTGCACATCAGTTATAACAATGACTCCAGAATGCACGACAATTAGCATTAAAAAAATAGTTCGCCTCATATAACCTATAACGAATTGAAGAAGTGTTATAAATCATCAAACAGCAGTATTTCCTAAAACCCTCAGCCGCCATTCAAGATTAGTGTTCTTATCTTTGTAAATGTATTGTACGACCATATTGTTAGTGCTTCTTCACTTTCTATGTAATGCTTATCCTTCTTGAACATTGTACGAACATGTCCTAGTATGATGCTGCATTTAGCTTGCGCATTGCCTGACCAGCACCTCTCAGAAATCCTCTGTTAGTTTGGAAGTTCGTCGTATTAGCGCTTTCGCTTGCCAGCTAATTCCTTCTGTGTTTTCTAGCTCTAACAAACAGATACTGATCCGTTAAGAAGTAGAATGGAAAATTCCAACCCTCACAAAATTAGTCAGCATGCGTCGTATTGTAAAGTGTGCAAGTTTTGCAGCAGCTGACATGTGTTCGCAGACTTTGTTTCGTTTCTACCGACCCCTGGCGATTGCATTCCCGTTCAGGAAGTAAAACATCACACCGTTCGATCCGCAGTCAATTATGCGAGGAAAAAACGCAGACATCCTAAATCTGTTACTTCGAATTTTTGTCTGTCAATTCCCACGACTTCCGAATAGCCATAGAATACTCCTGAAAATAATGAAAAGAAAATACATATACACTAAATGATTCAAATAGATCCCCATCCCCCAAAAAGATGACGGTATGCATAATCGTGATATGTCATACCATTGGTTAACATGACCTCCCAGTATGCTATGAAACAGGTCTGCCTAGGCCCACTTCGCCCTCATGTATTATCCATCACCGGTGTGTGACGTATAAGCTGTTCACTAAGCTGTAGATGGAGATATCTTTCAACTCAAGGGTCATCTTTAGAAGCGGGCCCTCTGGATCGCCCAATCGAATCAAAAACTCCATAATTTGCAACACTGCATGGCCAGAATCTCATTTTTGGAAAGCTGTATGTTTTCAGCTTCATGTTTTCTCACCCAGAAACGGAGATCACAAGCCCAGCACACAGCATTGATTTCCAACATCCCACCCACTCCTGGGGTCTCCGCCCGTGCACTGAACTGCAAACTGTATATTGATGAATGCACGGAACAGTCGGGAGGGACGAAGTAAGAGCAGGGAAAGGCTACTCTGTTGACGTTTCTGGGTACAGAAACAGAGATGGGATAGCATCGACTACTTTAGCAGTTCTTTGCTAACGCCACTGTCATAAATCGTCGTTTATGTAGAGGATTCCAGAACTGTTTGTTGGGCGCGAGAGAGGCTGTGCTAAGCAAGCCATGATTTTATGTTGTTAACTGAGAAGAACATACCTGGGAAATCCATCGTCCCTCTTCTCCCCGAACAACTTTGGACTTCCCAAGCATAGACAGGCCTAGAAAAAGGAAAAGGTGAGACATGTGCCCCCCACCCCACCCCCACCAAAGTTGTGAGGACCAATGAAGCGTAATATTAGTAAGGTGTCAGGCCGATATCATTTGTACATCGCAGTAATGATTGTGTCTGGGCCCCGTGTTGGTCGGTATTTGTCACCTCTCCATGGCTGAGTGTTTGTTTTTTGCTGTTCCTACACTTATGCTCTTAAGCACCGGGTGTCGTATGTGCACTACGAGTCACCCGATGATCCGAGGAGGTGCGCCCGTGCGAATCAGTTTGTGTGAATTTGCTGCATTTCATTAGCTTTGCGTAGTTTGACGTTTTGGATCCCATGAACCAGCGAATCGCCAGTGGGAGGAAGAAATTTAGTCTCCGCAAATTATTTACCCTGCAGACCCTTCCCCAAACGTGTGAGCTTCGTTGGATTTGGCCAGCTGAGTTATGCCCAGCTCGCGAAAATCGTAGACGCATTTATATAAGTTTGATATGCAAGGTTCTAAGAGGAGCAGAAATGGTTATGAGTTTGATTTAGGTTGTATTTAATTTAAGTCAATTTAAGCTCAGCACCACAGCCCTGGGTGAGAATATGGTGACACCACTGCCATAAACTAGCGAGCCATGATTCGTGGCATATGTCACCCCAATTTATGTATGGATATGACACCCCAATTTATGGTTAAATCAGCTTTCTCTCTTTCTGGTGACATCGCCAATGCCTCGGGAAGCGTCATTACTCGGTGTGATGGCAGGTATAGTATGAAAAGGTTACATTCCATCACGCACAGCAAGCCATTTCTTAGCTGCAGTACCCACCCAATCTTACGAGGACAGTTATCACGCACAGGTCACATCGTAATGTAGCCTCTGCACAGAATGGCACACCACATTACCAGCTGCTCAGGAGGACGGAGCCAGCGAGGAACGGAGCGCAGAGCACAGGCCCGGACTGAGGCGAACACGACTCGAGAGCTGCCGGAGAAACAAAGATTTATATTTGCGGAGTTCCACTAAAACTAAGAGAGCGCAACACATACATAAACTATACAATTACGCCAAAGCGCCATGCGTTTTCTCGTAGCAATATTTATATGGTAGTTCATATAGTTCCCGAGATCAAAACAGTTTGACGTCGCTCAGTATATGGTACCATTATTTGTGCTAGCTTGGAACAAATAATTTGTAATGATGTAAAGCACTAGATGCCCATACATGCACATGCAAAACATCCCATGGCGCAGCCAGAAGCCTGAGGAGGGGTGGGTATCATTTGTTCCTTGCGGCTGATCTTCGCAGTTAGTGCCACAAACTGGGACGTAGCTAAGGGGTGGCTGGGCCGGTCGCCCTATCCTTGAGATTCTACGCTCCCTGGCACTGCCGGAGGGCCCTGCTAGGGGCCCGTTCCTACTCCTCTACGTAGATAATTCCCTAGATCCCCAGTGTAGGACAATAAAGTGAGTTCCACCGAGTTCCGCGGATATTTTAACACGCAGCGATAACCCAATGCCTTCAAATCGTGGATCCAATGCCCAAAGTTGAGCATTTTTGCGCTAAATCCGTAAATTTCAGTTGTGGTTTGGATGTGCTGCAGCCGGGCGGCACATCAGTCAGCTGACAGCCCTCCGCGGCGGCCTTCCGCTGTCGCCACGGTGCATGAGATGGGTGTCAAATTAGCGGAGAGCGAGGCTCTGCTCAATATGAGACGGACGGGTTGGGTGACGGTGACAGCCTTGTCACCCGACCTGCGCATGTGGAGTATCCAGGTCACTGACGCACACCGGTGAGCTTCGTCAATTTGAAGCCACGGGTAGAATAGAGAGCATTATCTGTGCGGCGCTACACAAGTGTCCATCGTGTTGATCTGAGTAATATCGTGTTTGGTTCAGGCGAAAGCAACTCTTTGGGCATATTGAACAGGATGAGGGTATTATCAAGACGACAGTTGATATCTTAATTCGGCTTTTGGACTGTAAAAGAGGATCACAACTATCTGGTGATAAATTGAAATAGTGCAAATGATACCTGCATAACGTCATAAGACACGAGCTGATTGAATCAGGTTGGACGGCACATGGAACGATATGTCCCCAAGCACGAAGATTGGCTGAATGGCACGTTGATGGACATACATAAGTGCCAACGAGTGGGCCGTTCACTTCAGCGGGGCGGGGACGTCCCGTCCGTGAGTTCTTCGAACTGAAGTCAACAGACGCGAAGAGAAACGCGACCGTTAACTGACCAACTGTTTGGCGATCGCCCCCGAACGAGTTTGGGGGCCCCAGCAGGATTTTTTTTGGAGTCTGGCGCAATTTTTTCCGAACCCCGGCGGGATTCTTGGGGCCCCATAACTTCTCAGGAGGAGGGGCACCTCCCCTATGCCCCCTCGGTATGCCACTGATGACGTCCCACTCGTACTCAGCTGAGAGCCTTGTTGACTCGAACTGTAGTGAAGAGGACTAAGTCACACACGCACACACACACCACACACCAGACAATGTAAGTTGAATATAGTGTTGGCGATTTCGGTGGGATCAGTTGACAGGTAACGTGACTAATTAGATATGTAGGTCATGTGTGATTCGCATGTCCACATACACACCTGTGTGCACACATACATGCTAATGTTGACATGAGTAGTGTTGCACGATGTATGCGAAATATAGATGCGGCCTTGCACGAATTGTCTGCTAAATTTAGGTACGATATGGATGTTAGGATAATTCATTTCTACTATAGTACTGTTACTACTATACACTGTATTAGCCGATCCTTGATAAGTACAGCAATATCCTATTCATAGCCGCGATCAGCAGCTGCTGGAATCAACATCCGTCCGTGTATCAATTCACAAACAACCCTAATGCGATGAATTATCCCCCCCCATTCTCACGGGCTACCAGTACTTGGTACGCCAAAATAGACAACATAATCGAACTCAGCGCACAGAAGAATCTCAGAAAACACTATATTGCCACATCTGGCAGGCGCTTCCGAATTAAAAGCGACTTTGAAGGTGATCTGGCCCACTGTGTAATGCATTGATAGTAGCAACATCAAGAACAGTGGAAACCATAATTGACCATTTCTCTCTATAAACACACCTTTGTTCCTTGAAGTTATTGGTGCAGAACTACGGGGGAGCAGTTGAGATTTGGTGAAGTGGTAGGGAGGTCAATTAAGGGCGTTGCTAGGGAAACAATAGTATTGATAGAAGTTGAAGTCTGTTCCGCAAACGTTTTGTTCTTGCACATAAAGCGTAGCATGCACACATTTTATAAGTTACGGTTTTAGGTGCTGTTGAAATTAATCATTTATGTGTGCTATCAATATATATTATTATTATGTATTAGCAAAAATGACTGCATCCTACAATAAAGTTTTGTTCATGAATAAATGCTGACTTATAATATTAATGGCACAGATGTAACATATCGGCAAGGTAGTTTTAACGCCGTGGATGTTATAATGTCCCTTAGTGGACGCCGATTCCCATCTGCTAGATACATTTTTCGTCAGGAAAAGGCTACCAAGACGTTTATATTTCATCCGGTATCTGGCAAGCACGATAGGGGAGGAGAGAGACGGCGGCCGGCAGACAAAGAAAGTGGTCTACCGAACAGGCATACAGAGGACATACACACATGACTCGTGACACAGTACATTTGGAGGGAGCTCTTTGAGGTCCTGGTCTCCGGATACCACTCGCAACATGAAGGCGAAGCGGAGGACCTGGCGTCCAGGGCGAGCCGTGGGTGTCCGGCTCTACCTTGTTTGTGTAGGTAAATCGTGAAGCCAAAAGCTTCGAAAACCAGAGGGAAGAAAAACCAGACTGCTTGTAGACCTTGAAGGTGAAAAAAACAAGAGCGATCCAAAGGGCAGCCATCATTTTTTTCCAACTTCGATCGGTCCCTGTCTGCCTATTGTATGATAATCCATATGTTTGGGTCAGACGAGAGCTGAGAGGAAATTGGCGTTTGACTTGACCAAATCCGACTTCAACTGGCCATCTCGTGACTAACGCTTGGCGTGCCGGCAACGTGTCGACT